>NJRQ01001238.1:21053-36846 GCA_003063805.1 Aphaenogaster ashmeadi
GGCTACAAAAACCACGTGACTCTGAGAGCCAATCAAAACCTGTTGGCACCTGGCGCTTCTCTTATTATAGGACTCTACTAATGACTTGACAAGAGATCATGCGATAAAATGGCGCAAATTTTTTAAATATAATCTTTCCCGCACATTATTGCAATCTAATCCTTTTACTCTCCAATCAGTCGATATCGAAACCATTATCCTCTTCACCATCGGCCTCCATTCATATTCTTCTCTCCGCACGGAATGAAAGGGTTTCGCGCACGAAAGTCCGCGCCTGTCATAACCTTGCCAGTCGCTTTCGCGATTAAAAGTGATTAAAAGCAGATACTGTGCGAGTGGTGGGAGAGCAAGATAGAAGGAGAGATAAATAAAGTTCGGAGACTTGAGTTGTTTGAGGATATATAAGAGCTGGATGATTTCAGCTGTAGGTAACCGAATACCGAAGAGGAAAGGATAAGACTTCAGAAAAGTTGAAGTTGGAGGTGCGGTCAGAAAAGACAGGTCTGTACTGGTCTGTACGAGCACTTTGTCGAGTAAACTGTGTCGGAATGTAACGTTTTGAATTGTGATTCAGGTTGCAGATAGATCGACCTTGCTACAGCGGCGTTTTTAATGGAGCGGACGCGCGCAAGATCGCAGAGATAATTCCCCGGACACTTATCTGCTTATCGACGTCGAGCTGGACGTGACCTTGCACCCGGAGTGCAAAGAACACCGCAGGGAGACGAATACCGTGATGCCGGTGAGAGGGATACTCGGTGACCTGTGTGTGTGACCAAAAACAAATGGGAATATCGCGGCAACGCTAATCCTGATTGGCTTTAAAGTTAATGGTTGTCTTCTGCTGGCTTAGAAGAAGATATACGGAGGAGTTTCATGAGAGATTAGGTCGGGAGAAGAGAAAAATTTATCCTGTGATATCAGTTTGTGATCTTAAACGATGAGAACCGGTATGTTTTTATAAGACGAGACTTCTTTCTTGATAGAATAACCCTTTTACTGATTTTGTACCATCTATATGTTCTTCACAGAAAAGAGGAGGTCTAGAAATTTGCCAAGCATGCCTCCGAAGTCGAAAGACACTGAGATTCTGTGGTCAGATATAGCTGGTCGCATTTTAATAAATGCGATCTCCTATCCTATTGAATATGCGAAGGTTCTGATACAGGTAAAGATGTGTTTGCTGATCAATAAATTCTCATGTAAAATGACAGCCTGTTAAGGCAAAATATTGTTAGCAAAGGAAGATGGTATACATTTATCTTATTATATAGATCGGATATGAGCCGATTCCACCAAAACCGACTGTAACATTGTTTGGAAAGCCAGCATTGAAACTACCTAATGCCTTTACTTATAGTAAGTGTAGTTTTAATTTAAAATCTTTAAAAGTATTTTCCTGTTGTACCTAATTCTAGATTAAAGAGATTTTGATTTATATCGCATATAATATAATTATTTATATTATGTTATACTAATTCAAAATCTTTTATATAAACCACAGAAGATTGTTTTCACTTTTTTCACTTTGAATTATATTGCTTTATTATTCTGTTTTATACATTACATTATTTCTTGCAGTTAAGCACATAAAGAGCATGGATGGCTTCGCAGGCTGCTATAGAGGTTTGGTACCCAAGGTATGTTCCTATACAGTTAGCACAATAGCATGCGACAAGACTTTGGAGTATCTACAGCCGAATTCGGTGGAACAGAACGAAGATGAAGATGATGAGGACGAAATTGTGAGGTATGTATTAAATGAAGAAAGAAAAATATGAATAGTAAATGTATAATTTCTCATTATTTACAGACGTAAAAAATGTATAAATGAGATCATTAGGGACGTAATCAGTAGAACAGTCGCGATCATAGTTAGTCATCCTCTAGAAGTCATTTCGTTAAGGATGATGGCGCAATTTGTGGGTGGAGAGACAAAATATAGGTATCATAAATATACAATATACAGCATAAAGTTTTTTAATTTATCCAGAGGAGAAAGGATGAATTTTTTTCAATTAAAATGTCTAGGAAGAAAAGAAATGGTTACCGAGAAATAATATTGAGAAAGTATTTAAGGAAATTTTTAATAGTTTGATGCTAAAAGAAGTTTTATAATATGCGTTTATCATTTATAAAATGAAGGAACAGACAAAACTTGTATATAATTGCATTTGTTTTTGTTGGTTAAAGAAATTCAGCAATTTTGAATGTAGTTTTCTTGAAAGGAAAAAGAAAAAATCTTGAAAGGAAAAATATTTGTTAAAGGAGGAGGGTCCCTAAGGCCGGTTTTTTGGCACCCTCTGAAATTGATCCGAAAATATCAGAAACGTTATATTTTTGTAAGAACTATTGAACTAAAGTGATTTTAGTCTAAACGGACATACTTTGGTGCCTGTTTATACTATAATTATACTATAATTCTAATTAATCCCATTTTTACCACCAACGCGCTCTTATGTCACCTACATATCATATCCTTACATTTGTGTGGCTATAAAAGAGTCACGCCAATCAAAAATTAGTTCCGTAAAGACATTCGAATTACTGCAAGTTTACCTTCAAATGAGAATGTGACTGGGACTGAAGACGCTGAAGAAGCTTGTAAAGAGCAGTATGAGTTTAAATAAAACGTATATTGGCAAATATCTACACAAATCGTGTTTTCGTAGTTTCGAGCGCGCGCGCCCACACGTAAATACACGCACACACACAAATGTAAGGAGATGATATGTAGGTGATATAAGATCGCGTTGGTGTTAAAAATGGGATTAATTAGAATTATAGTATAAACAGGCATCAAAGTATGTCCGTTTAGACTAAAATCACTTTATTTCAATAGTTCTTACAAAAATATAACGTTTCTGATATTTTCGGATCAATTTCAGAGGGTGCCAAAAACCGGCCTTAGGGACCCTTCTCCTTTGTATTCTTCTCTGGGCGGTTCGTTTGTGTGTGTGTGTGTGTGTTGTTGTTGCAACGAAATTTATTTATTATTATATTCTCACAATTAGCAGTCTATTCGGTTCGTTCCTGGAGATCTACAGGGAGAACGGGATCCTAGGATATTACGCAGGATTGATACCGCGCGTTATAGGAAGCGCTGCAGTTATAGTTCTAACTGGTATCTCTACATATGCCATAAATAATTACGTCATACAGGAGCCGGCAATGAAACCATACACTGCATCAACCATGAAAGTAAGCGCAAGTCCGATATGTTTCAGAGAGAATGTGCTTTGATACGTATTTACCCAATGTATCTCGGAATTAATGCATTAAATATTTCGTGCATAAGGTTTAGGCATATGTTTTAAAACAAAATATTTCTACAGTTTGTAGCTACAACCGTTATGTACCCGTTCCTAGTAGTATCGCATTGCATGGCGGTAAATGACTGTGGGTAAGTAGAATTATCTTGTATCCACCACTTTCACTGAAGATTGACATAATTTTTACTTTTTATATCTAATAAAATGTATTTCTTTGCATACCTAAAAACAACAGATATTATGAAATTTAGAAATATATCATATTCAAGGTTGGTAGCCGGTATTCCACCACACATGCCGATCTATAAGAACTGGCTGCACTGTTGGTCTCATCTGTCAGCTCACAATCAGCTAAAGAGAGGCAGCAGCCTGTTATGGCGTTACTACACTGGGCCGCAAATGCTGCTGAACGGCAAGCTGATACCGATTATGGGCGATAATTTTTATCAACCCAGTTCATAATGAGCGCTTCAAGTAAGTCAGACAAGTTTGTTACAAGCCAAAGCTCGTTATAAACCAAATGAGTGTCGACCAATAGTCGTGTCCATTTGATGTTTTATTTATACAGTGTATACATGTAGCCATATAAAGAGGAAAAGAAAAAAGAAAGTTTGGTTGCAACGAATTTCTATAGGAAGATACAAGAATTCCGCGCACTGAACATTCTTGTAAGATCAAGTCATTATCAATAAAATTAACAAAAAAGGAAGCAAACCAATTAGGATCAATCGAGATGATTGCACTTAAAAAGTAATTGTAATTAAATGTCGTAATATTTTCAACAAGAAGATCAACAATCATTAGATAAATCATCTTCAATGTGCATTTATAATGGCCGCGAGGTTAATAGACGTCATTTTTTAACCACACACATTTCATGATGACTGTTAATCTGATTTTTGAGAAAGTAACACCATATCCGCCCACAATCACCTTGATTGATCCTATATTTTCAGATCGGGTCTGCAACAATACTTGTAAATAAAAATTAATAAGTTGGAACAAACACCGCATAGTTGCATAATAAAAAATGATTATGGAAGAAGTGAGATGTATTTTTGCTATGTTGACAATTAGACTTTATTGTTTCGACAATTAATCGACTTACAGTGCGGCCCCCCTCCCCCCTCCCCTCTCGTCGGTAATTGGTAGGATGAGTATTGCATTCGTCGGATTATAAACATCATCTCTTTTATATATATATATATATATATATATATAAGATATATATATATATAAGATATATATATATATATATATATACTGTGTCCTATAAGGAGAACAGGAGAAAAATAACGCGCGAGAGCCTAAGCTACATCTCCCGCCACTAACACGTATAAAAAAAATATCGACTCGCGCTAATAGTCTTAAGAGTGTTTGTACACACTTGTTCTTCCTCAGGCATTACATTTGGACTATATTTCGCCTGTACAAAAGTGGCCATCGAATGTGAATAATGAACAGAAAATATATATACAGCGCGTCTCATATAATGTCAATCGTATCAATTTTTAGTCACGGATTTGATATTCAATAGGAGATCGTCCGAAATTTAGCGAAATTGTCCCATTGATGCCAAAAATTACATAGATTTTTTTATACCGACAAAATGCAATTGAAATTAGTTTTCCTCCTGAATTTCCGCCAGAGAAGAGAATCCAAATCCAGATTTGCAAAAAAAATCTATCGTTAAGAAGCAAAGAGTAACTTTTGGACACACTGTATTTATAATTGATGCGCGCTTAAATTATTTCTAATTAAATCTATTGAAGCGGGGACTCTCGAAATTACTCGAAAATACTTAGATTCGAGTAAAGTAATAATGCTCGCACTTGTGACCTAATAATAAAGTAATTGTACTCTTCTCGCGTCGGTTAAACGATTACTTTATCGTATTTTATATACCTACGAAATTTTATCGTCTCGCTCACGCCCACGGTCGGATAAATGCAGTGATAATTGGTCATCGCTTCGTCCACGGAGAAGTCGCCTCTTAAGAACTAAATTATACTTTAATAACGCGAAATAATATCGTTGCACGCATAACAGGGACCACCACGTATTCGTCGAGTTAAGTATTTTTCGTACTAACACCAGTTATATCAAATTTATGTATGCAACTCTACCAGATAAGATGTGATTAATGAGAAACGCGAGTTGTTCGACTTTTGCAGCGAAATCTGTAACTACGTGCTACGCATTATCAGCATTGTCGAAACAGCCACTGATCGATCAGTGCATAATAATTCTCATACGCTTTTGTAAAGTCTCTTCTTCTCAAAAGTCCCAGATGGATTTCCGGTCCAGAACGGACCACAGTACCATGCGTTAATAAAGTCTCTTATTTAACATACCATCATCTTAGTGATTCGGTTGGCTATATCGAGTTTGATTTTCTCAAGCAAGTTACATGAACGCGTTGCAACACCGATCAGCGCTATATCTATTCTGCTTAACAATTCTCTCACTAGTTCTTTATTGATCACGTTACTTGCGTCATAGCCTGGCAAGATATTGCATTATTTTATACTGTCAATAAAAGCTAGTGAGGCAGTCTAGCTCGAAAAATATGATAAACGAAAATCATGTCTGAATAAATCTGAGTTGTAACGTTTCGCTATCGCGCAATCGAGAAATCTTTTTCTCGCTAAACTAATCGAAAGTACAAGGCCATCGTTGTTACAACTGTTCCGAATCGCGTTAAAAATAATCGGAGAGGAACTTATGGTAGATCATTTTAATCCTATCAACCTCGTTCTTGCGTAACACGATAAAGATCCGGACGATCAACATTTAATATTTATTCAACCAACATCGCTTCTTACGCTATTATTATTAGGTATAACAATCGATTGTTTGCTGAGTCCGCGTTTGCGCATGGAGATAACTTTGTTTTTAGGCTCTCTATCCGCAAGGCTATGTACATCGAGGAATACTGCGCGCGTTTCGGGAATGTTGGCGAAATCGAAAGCAAGGTGCACACATATCCAAACGCGATGCCTCACAATCAAATAATACAAATACTTTCGGTGCAGTACAAGTGGAAAACTGTTCAGTATTCACATTCTACGACGAAGAGTTAAACTCGACTGCATCTGAGGAGTTTCATTCGCTTTTTGACATAGTCTTATTTCTTTCTTCCATTTCGTTCTTTAAATATTATGCATATAATATTATATACAAAAAAAGTATCTTTCTTACAACATACAAATTACAAGAAAAAAAACTGAAAAGATGAGAAAAAAATAACTTAAACTAAAGAGACACGTCGATATTACCAACGCAGCGTAATACTTAATAGTATGAGTAGTTTTTCCTCTCGAGGACAGGCAGATATAATTGGCTCGTGAGCGCATAAATAAGCAGTACATCGTACATTTCTCCACCACTGGGAAGTATGCTACAGTAAATTCGTTTACCAGCTTACAGTTGCCCGTAGATCGTCATCGACGAAATTTTACTCTATTAAATTTAACGTAAACAAAACGTAACGGTTCTGACCAGAAATTTTGGCAAAACGCATCACATCCAGAGACAAATCTATTTTCTTATGTAGCTACGTTACAAAATTCGGTTATATTAGAGCTTAACGAGATTTATATTATCGATTATATATTTATATAGATGCCTATCTAACGGAACTCAATTCTTTACAGTAGTTATGTAAAAAAATGAATTTGCCTCTAGGTACATCTTTGTTTTATATACAGCAGGATCATCTACGCCTTGGTTCCTAATAGCGATTCGATATACTGTAGTAGCGATTTTTTTTCTTGTAAAAATTAAAACAAAATAACTGCAAATAAGACTGCATGACAAATGCAAGAGAGAACTATGGACATAGTGTGAATAGACGTAGCGTAGCATTGTCTACCTTTCTCTAGAAGAATATGCCAACGTATGGTAGAACTGCAACAGAACAGGAAGAATATGGATACTTCGTCTTTTCATGCAAATTGTTTGACAACAAGATGGGACAAGCTATTTTTTACAAGTAGATATTTGTTACTATCAAATTAATTTAAATATAATCGTATAATTGCATTCAGAAATCAACATTGAAATCAAATATAAATTCTGTTTCACGATTCTAAAAATTATTAAATAATTTCACATTTTATTATAAATTTATAATTAGATTTAAAATTCAGATCGATATATTTTTATAGGATATATTTATTAAATTGATGAAAATAATATTAGCCTCTTTGTTCGTTCCATTTCCACCGTACATCTCTGTTTTGCAAACATTTCTTTCATTCTCTGTCTCTGATATTCTAGCAGGAATTAATCTGTTAATAAATTTGTCAATTCTGGATTTGTCTCATTCATCCAAAGAACGTTAAATTTCTTAATCAATTACAGCCTTTCTTTCTCTTGTGATTTTCACTTTTCAGCTTCTAGCTGCTTATATCGTTGCCAATCCTTTATAACACTTTCAGAGAGAGATTCTGTGTTATGGAAAGTCCCATCTTATTCTAAATATGAAAGGCGCGATATATTATAGGGTCAATATTATCTCTATATTTATCGCCAGTGTATTTCACGTCGTCACATTCTTTATCGAAATCTCCCATATCATTTAAAATCATTTCCCTTATCTTCGTTGGAACTGCTTCAATAGTAATGAACTTTTTCTCAAAATTTTATCCTCCAATGTTGACATGATCTTAATATTCAGAGCTTTATATAAAGCAATGGATTACGTGTGTTCTTTGATAGAATAATCAATAAACAATCTTAAAGAATTTTATACAATCTTAAAGCATTATGAGTCGCTTAATAGAGAAATTTTTGAAGTTTTTTTATGTGTTAGTAATAAGTTAATTTTTTATTATATGTTGCATATATTTATATTTTATAGAAAAAAAATAAAAAGAACATTATTACTTATTAGACTGGCGTATTATTCATATTCTTACTTCAGTTTTGTTTGTGTATTTTTCAGTAGTTTAGAAACTCTTCATTTTGATCTAAATCTTTTAGGTTCTTTACATGTATATCAAAATGTCCAGTCAGGCTGCGACTTATTAAATTTTGATGGAGATAATATCATATGAGATATCATATAAGATATTTATACATATCCTATTATTTGCTTTATCATTTCGCTTCTTTTTCTTCTTCTTCCAGTCCCCTTTTTTGGATTTCCGATCCACTAAGGCGGGTCAAAGTACATGGTTTAGTTTAGTCCAGAGCAGGGGCTCTATTCTGTACTTGGCTACCGACGGTTATCGGTGTCGTTAGCGAGCGATAGCCTATGAGAGTTGCGCTTTTGATCAGGATTGTCCTTGCCATTGGCTGTCGCTAGCAACGACACCGACAACCGTCGGTAGCCAAGTATAGAATAGGGTCCCTGGCTCAGACTGGGCCGCTGGTCCACCGGCCCTCAAGCGCCCTCGAGTAGACAAATTTATGCGCCCTCAGTCCAGGCTTTTCTTACAATTAGTGAAAAAAAATTGTAATGAAAATAAGAAATCTTGTTTCTTTAGGCACGTTTGAATCGTAAAACTGCATAAGTACCTGTTATATTTACTTTTTTCAAGTTAGCCCTTCATTTAAAATTTTTGGTTACACTATTGATAAGCTCTGATCCATCTACTCGTGTTTGATTATTTTTCTTTATTCGTATTTTACTTATTCCTTCATATCTAAGGCTAATATTTAACCGAAAGATCTTTTGTAATTTTTAAATTGAATAACGTTTATATAAAGAAACGTTTTTATTATTATCAATTAATAGTCTAATCTTATGTGTTGTCAAATTATTATAAATATTTTTTTATATTTTCATTTAATTATAAAATTTTCTGAACATTCAAGGTCTGCGCCTTTTTGGAGGATCCAGTCCGGGCCCTGGTCCAGAAGTCCAGTAGACAGCTTCCTCGGGGATAAAGCAAGCATCACTTTGATTTGTTACCAATATTTCTCGAGATGCCAATATGAAGTATCTCATATATGTCATTATTATTTCGCTTAAAACTGCGATATTGCGCGAAAAGACAAAGAGAGTGCACTTCCTGTTCTGTCGCAATCCCAATATTCTTGTTGGCATCAATCCAGTGCGTTGTTCTGTTTATTAAGTTGCTGTATTTACGGAAAGATACTATGTAATGTGCAACGCATTCATGAAACGTAAATTAGGCCAAAATGCAGCGACAATATTTCGTTCATTCCGATCCTTATAAATTGTAGCATTATAAATTCTGTCCCGCTCAACATCTTTTAAATTGAAACATTTAGATCTCCAATCTCTTTGAACCTTCGTAAGTTGTGGAATGTAATTAATTATCGATCTTTTTATAGATCCTTTTTAAAATTGAGATATAATTGATTCTTACAACTTTACAACTTTTTAAAATTGAAATGTAATTTATAAGAATAACAGATATCAAAGATTATATTGTAGTTAATAAGTATTTAAGATTACGTTCTAGAAACAGTACATCACGATAATTTTTCTCTCACTTCTAAATCTTAATTCATCAATTGACGCTTTCTATAAAGAGATCTCTTGAGATTTAACACAATAGCTTTCGTATTTGTCATTGTTCCTTCCTGTCACATACGCGTGATTTGTTGCAGAATATACATATACAGGATATGCCAGAAGTCGCGCATTATTCTTGAGAATGCCACATCTCAAGATCTAT
Organism: Aphaenogaster ashmeadi; assembly: GCA_003063805.1. Lineage (NCBI taxonomy): Eukaryota > Metazoa > Arthropoda > Insecta > Hymenoptera > Formicidae > Aphaenogaster > Aphaenogaster ashmeadi. Next base: position 30,979 of record NJRQ01001238.1, read on the forward strand.
GCTGATACTTTATCTTTAATATTAAATCTTCGACATATATATTTGACATAAAAAACTTGTCAGCTATTTTACTTTTTCCAAAAGAGACAAAAGAAGCTATATTGAATACATGCTAAGAATTTGAATGAGTAAGAATTTAAAAATACTAATTATATTTAGTGACACCAATATCTAATATCCGATCAATCACTCGAAAGAAAAAAAGGGATCTCTCGAATAGACGCCTTTAACGTCATGACATTGCTTTCCTCTTGGCCAGGAACGCGCGACTTCCAGGACGCCCAAATCTATTATACGCACATCACGGCCATTTACGACTTCACGTTCGCGTATAGCTCGATAGACTCACTCTACTTCAAATCCAGCTCCACTTCCGGACTTTCCAGCGTGAACGGCTTCAAGTTCTCGACGATAGGCGTCTGATCTGGATCGACGCGGATGCGGATCTTGTTAGTGTCCAAGGAGCGGGGCAGTGTGCGCGGTAAGTCATCCTTGTAGGAGGCCACCGCCGATGACGTGTACGTGGGCGACGTGTACGGTACGTAGATTCGCACCACATCCGGGCTGGGTTGATGCGGCGTCGCCCGCGGCGTCGGCAGGCCGCCGCTGCCCGAGCTCGCGTTCGAGATATTGCTCTGGGTGTCCAGGCTATTATCTAGGGCCTGGGAACGTGTCGCCGAGCTGAATACCGACAAATCGGCCGTCGACGTCACCGACGTCTCGGCTAACGATCGGCGAGAACCGTTGGGAGACGCACCGTCGTCAAGACTCGGATCAAAGGAGAATTTGCTTCCTGTAAACAGAGCCTTTGTTAGAGATGTAAGATTGAAGTTGTAGGAGTATATCGACGCATTAATGTGTTCATATGGGAATTTATACTAATATAAGAGATGGCAAGATTTTTATTTATCGCACAATCAATTGATACATGAGCAGATATCAACTTTTTAAATGCTTTAGTATCTTTAAAGCAAGATAGTGTTATCAAATATGACGCAAAGCACTTATAAAAATGAGAATTATTAAAAATTGCATTTCACGTGAGGATGTTTCATGGTAACTTAATGATTATGCGCAATAGGTCTTTCATTTATTTACATAATGTCAGGAAAACTTAATAAAATTGACTTAATAATGAAATCGAATAGGAAAAATAATATTGTGTTAGAAGTGGTGTAACAATGCAGGATCTTTTGATTTACATGCTTGGATAGTGTGTTGTGTTAAATCATATAAGACATGGCTTTGTTAATTTTGACAAGTTTATTAAGTATAAACATATACGAAAAGATGAGAAGAATGTTCATAAGATTTATCAATAGATCTTCTGAGTGTAGCGCATCCCCGAAGTGCATCCCTGTGTGAAACATTATTTTTTTAAATTAAATTAATTTATATTAAGATCTCTCTTCCCCAATTGCCACATGATCCGAAGCAACAGCGCAGATTAACATACTGCCTGTAATATACTTAATATTATAAAAACTATCCTATTAATACTTCCGACACCATACCATTCCTATACACAGAACTGTTGTATATAAATCATTTTGTACGACTACGTGCTACCTTACAAAACATACTTTTTACGCTTTATGTTGTAGCAAAAGCTTCTTCTAAGAAAGGCTCTCTACAAACTATATTCAACGTCTTGTAAGATCTCATTGAGCAAAATTGTTCGCGCCGCGATATTCATCGCGACGAAGCACCGTTTCGCCTATAGTCTAGTGTTGTAGATAACTGTTATCCGAACGCTTGAATCTGCATTATCCTCGTCCTCGGATTCGCTGCCACGTTCGACGCGCAAGGTACTGTCTGTGCTATTATCGTGCAACGTGTCGCGGATATCTCTAAACTCACCGCCAAGGCCACTGGTCGGTTCGACAGGCGTGGTGCTCTCCCTGCCGTCGTCGATCAGTGCCATGTCCCTGCGCTGCGCCACAGACTCTCGCATTACATGCTGAGCTTCGCTAAACTCTTCGCTTCGCCTTCCAACCTAACGAATGTAACGAGTATACCATCACAACATAGTCAAATCATCGAAAGAATATCCGTGACTTGATGGATATTCTTTCTGTTACACGATTACATGTATGGTCATCATAAAATTTACTATATCAAATAAATAGCTGCATTGTAATACAATACATTAAAACATAATAATATCAATAATATTGTAGTTAACATACCTGTTTCAATATATTTGTCAATTTTTTTTTTAAATAAAAGTAACTACAGGTAGTTATTGAGTAGATTTAAATAAAACTACTTTATTACGTAATATTCTACTTTGAAGAAAATAACATTTAATTTAGATAAATGAGGTCTGTTCAAATTTAAATAAATTTTACCTATAACTGTCTGTTTACAAAATATACAAGAATATGCACATTCATGTTAAGATTTTTATCATATTCAATAAAAAACGTTTGCAGGGGCTTTTTATTCACACCTCTTGACCCTTTATATTGTTTGCATTTATTGCGTCTATTAACAAAAGTACATCTTTGATATTTGTCTGCCGATAAAGAGCCAAAAAGTGGTGTTCTAGCAATACCTTGCTGGTAAAGGAAGGTTCCTGGAAACTGCCAAATGGGTAACGGGGTAGTTCATGCGGCAACGGGGCACCCGGATAGTCTAATTTGGCACGCTTTAATTCTTCCATGCTGCGCTCCATCGTACTTATCACGGTGTCATCATCGAAGCAAAAATCCTTCTCCAGCTTGATCTGCAGATAGTTGCAGAATTCATCGAGACTCTCCATCGGCAACAGATAGCGCTTATGCAGCTTCATTGCGGTATACGCCATTGCCGGCAATATGCGGTCACCGTCCAACAAAAATATGTCCCAAATACGGAGACCGAGACTAACGGGAGTCTACAAAATGCACATTGTTAGTGAATGTAATATTTAATATTATAAACACATTCACTAGTATTATACAATACACATATCTTTATGAGTATATGTAGCAAGAGTTCTCTCTCTTCAATAAGTTTCCTATAAATTATACATTTATAGGATATAAAATTACATATTTAGCATAAAAAATTTTTAGTAAGAATATTTGAGTCAGCTTGTCGTAGCTGTTAAATGTTAGAAATAATCGTTATCTGAAGTAGTTACTACATATCACACACAATAAAAAGTTAAATATCAGAAAAGCATAATAAAAAGCTACACAGGCAAAACAGGAAATTAAAAAAGAAAAAGAATGGAATGGCTGTGTTTAAGAGCATAGATCTAGAAAAAAAAGGAAAGAAAACTTACTCTCTCTTGAAAGACAACAAAGAACCACTTCAACGCATAGAGTATGGAATCGCAGCCACATTTGTCCATCTTCCGTTTTAGTTTCGGCAAAAATTTGTTCATTATTTTGTCATGGTGCTCTATGAAGCGGTTTAATTTTGGAAATCCATCAACGTAAAAGCCTGTAAAGCGTATTGTACATAGAAAGACTTCAATATACTGTTAAATGCCAATCCCGTCCAGAGGTTCGTAAATATGACTGACCTTTAACATTTAAAACCTACATTGTATACAATGCTGTTTTTTTCCTATTTATATGATAAATTTATGCAGAAACCCGCATCAGATTTTTTCTCACAATGATAATTTTCTATTCTTACCATTTATCCATATTTAAGAACTTATGGACAATAACTTAATTCTTTTGAGACATATCTTTTTTTAAAGAAAACTTGAAATATCAGAAAAATGTATCTAGGGAATTATTTTAATATGGAAGAAGTCCAACCATGCATGCTGTATTTTTGATCGGCAAGTAACACAGAAAGGCCCCAGAAAGCGTCTTCCTCGTCCATGTAAAGCAGCAGGAGACCGGCTAACACGGACATTCCTTGGCAATATCCTACTTCCATGTTGTACATACTGTAAGCGGCCAGTACGTAAAACATAGACTTTTGTTTTATGCTATATCTCTCTCTGAAACGACAATTGTCATGTTTTTCAACTTTTTTCAGATCATAGCTCGTAATGAGGTACAAATGTATCATTTCTATGATAACGCACCTATAGTTAATATGATCTCTGTATTGTCTGGCGACGTCGGCATCAATCTGCCGTATCTCCGTGGACCATTGGCGGGCCAGCTGCAGCATTTCTTCGTATTTTCCCGCCTTCTCCTTCTTCAGGTTCTTTATGCCTAGAAGTAGAGTCCATACTTGACCACGAAATCTGTTAGGAATTCCTTTATATATTCTACGGCGCAGTTTCTCCTTGGTCGAGGCACTGTCCCACTGCTTCGTCATCTTCTCCCATTTCTTCAGTCTCTCCATTTCCACGTGATGCAACTTGACCTCATACGCATCCGGCTTCTGTGGTAATCTCTTATCGCTGTAACAAGAGAGATAGTTATCTCGAATGATTATGAAAATATACTTTGTATACATTAAAAATTCTAAACACATATGCCTACTGTATGAATCCATATCTATCCGTAGTGTGATAGACCTCGTAGCCAGGATCCTCCCAGGGATCAATCTCTGCACCTTCCCGTCCGCGGTCATAGCAGCTGAAAATCCTATCGCGCTCTGCGGCAGACCGTTTCAATAATTCTTCCTCATTCATCCCACGTGGCGGTGCGCGGCCAGACTCTTACAAGCATGCCGTTTCGTTAATGAACCTCTCTACCAGCGTGCAGCCACGCAGCTTCATCTGTAAAGGAGAGAAGCGCGTCGTTATGAGGCACCTAGGCAAACCTGATGAAACGGGTCCGACCGGACTCTGTCACGTAGCCAAGTTCAATAAGTGTTTACGTGTCCAGATCTCTATTAAATCTCGCCTGTTAAAAGGTTCCGGGGACAAGTGGCGCAAGTAGAAAATGCGTGATGCGTGCATGCGGGATTACATGTATCTCCTCGGCGTCCGCGCCGCCCGGAACGTAACAGATTTCGCCGTTAAAACGTCACATCGGCACGCTCGCACGACTCGCGGGCCCGTCGCGGTTAAACTCGACGCGGGACCGGGTGGCCGGGCAGGCGCGAAATGGATCTGTCCGGTTCCTCGCTGGCCAGGCGCAGACGGTGCACGCGACACAACATTTGAACACCTCAGCCGCTCGTCTCTGCTCTTCCTCGAGGAAGACACCAAGCGGTCTGCGGTGGCCCCCCTGACGCGATCCCAGCGTGCTCTCGCGGCGCCGCTTGGCGCTTAGGTTAGGTTAGGGTAGGTTACGGTTCGCCAATACCCACTGAGATATAACTATGGAGGGGGCACTGGCTCGGCTAGCGCGTGCCGAGAGAGAGGTAAATTAAAGGGATCGCTGTCCTTGTCGTACAGTCAAGTTAAAAAGTTTTGATCGGTTCATGGTTAGATTCCTAACCTAATAACTTTGTTAGTGTTAGGTTAGGAATCTAACCATGTAAATATCATCACTAACTTTTGGTCCAGCTTGTCCTGCGAGTGATATGCGCATGCGTGGCGGCCATTAGACAAAGAGAGGGATCCCTTCTTATCTATCTGTCTCAGGCTGGTGTCCCATGGAGCGGATTACGCGTAAGCGGAACGAGCGGATCACCAATCACGGGATCGTTTCGACGGAATCTGTGGAAGGGTTCTATCAGAACGATCCCGTGATTGGTGATCCGCTCGTTCCGCTTCCGCGTAATCCGCTCCATGGGACGCCAGCCTCAGGCACGCTTTCCGCCTACAGGCGTAGCATCGAGTGCCTCCTCCATAGTTATATCTCAATGGCCAATACCACAGTCGTATACACAGGGCTGCGTTCGGAAACATCACCCAAGTGCCCCCGGGTATTATTAGGTGTACAAATAAGTTTCCGCCGTTTTTTATCAAAAATTGGGCATTTATTGTAAAAGAACGGAACCTTATGTTTTATTCGAAGT
>NJRQ01001239.1:21054-33098 GCA_003063805.1 Aphaenogaster ashmeadi
GGTGGTAAAATACTTTTGACCGGTAGTGTATATATATATATATATATATATATATATATATATATATATATAAAGATTTTTAACATTATAATTGAATAAAACCAAAATAAAACTTACTTGATTCAACCATGCTTCATCTGCTAATAATTCATTTAATATTATTGTAGTATCTTTATGTGGATCAGCTACCTTTTTATCTGCTACTCTTCTTGCACATTCCAAAAACATTAGATATTTTTGATGAGCGACTTTATTATACAAAGCCACCTTCTTTTGGCAAATACGACACAACAAAAAGTCCTAAGGGAGGATAAAAATAAGATTAATAGAGATTTTATTACATCTTATTATGTTCCATTTGCGTCTCATACTTTTTCGTGAGGTATTCTTGGATCAGGTGGCGAGCCTTCTAATGTAGTACCATTATATGGTTGTCCATAAAGCAAAACTCTTGCATAGATTTTTGTCTGCTGACAACCAGCACAGAATTTTCCTTTATATTCTGATGGCGGCAGATCTTTAAGCACGTTAACACATGGCCATGTCGATATTGCCGTCACAACACTTGCTTTCCACTTAGTTGTGAATAAAAGACGACGTTTTCTTTCTTCTGTTATTTCATCAACAGTTTTAACATTCGATAGAAAATAATCATCTAAGCAATAATATAAAGAACATATAATTATTATCTCATCGTGATATATACTTAAAGACAAGATATAAGAAACATCAGTTTAATTTCATCTTACCTTGTTCCTGAAATATTTCAGTAAGAAAATTAGAATCTAAAGCTTGCGAGATTAATGTCTGTATGTATACTTCAAAATTATCTTGATATCTCTCGGTATCTTTCATAAATTTATCAATGTTCTCACTACAATCAAATAGAAATAAATGTTACAAGAATTTATAAAATTTGTTGAAATTGTTCAAACATATTTTTATAGAAATATTTACCTGTCATCAATGATCATCTCATCCCTCAAAAATTCCACAATCGTTTCTGTCTTGCCCTGCTGCCAGAATTTAACCGGCACTTGTTGATATATGTGACGATTTTGTGAAACCCATGCAGAATACTGCAAAAGAATAAAAATTAGAAAATAGCCGTATTCCATATATTTTATGCATTTGAAATATTTTGAAATATTTAATTAAATTTTACCGTAGGTATGTTTCTATATAAAGTTTTTCCATTGGATTTGAATGGTTGGTATTTTTGGAGTAATGTTTTACCATCTATCCTCCAAAGAGGAGGATCTTCTTCTTCATCCAAATCTGTTTTGATCACGACAAATTCACCAGACTAGAATGTAAAGAAAAATATTACTATTTTCTATTTAATTCAATACTAATATTATTTTAATTACACAGAGATATTATTGTAAGCCTCTTGTGTAACAAATTTATGCACATTCTCTTATTTAGCAAATTTTAATTAAAATATTACCGCATCTTCTGAGTTGCCTATTAAATGCTGCATGCAAGATATAATAAGATTATTAATTTGTTATTCAGAAGATATGGCCAATATAATATGCTAAGAAATCTTTACAAGAATCTGTTAGATACCTTAAATGGTGAGATATCAATGTCTTCGTCACTCGCCGCTGCTACTAATTTTTCATCAATCCTGCAAGAAAGTTTACCGGAACTATTAAAATTTTTTGAAAGCATCTCATGCTTCTTCCTCGTTGACTTTTTTGAGACAATAGCTTCCCCGGACGAATAACCATCCTCTTCTAACATCTTCCTAATCTTTTTAGTGATGACGGGCCTCGTGCGTTTCTTTCTTTTCTCTTCTTCATCTCCAACCAATTTTACAGCAGGTGTCCATGCTGGATCGGAGTCAGAATCAACTTGTTCCTCATCATTATCAAAATAATCTATACCCTGTTGTCGATCTAAAAATTGTTTCACTGACGTTTTCTCTTTTGCCTTTCTTCTCGATGTTTCGCGTCTGGGAGGAAGAAGTAAAGGATCCACTGTGCGAAACAATATATGTTTTCAAAGGAATAAGGAACTAACTTGAAAAAATAGATTTATATACTAAATACATTTATATTACCTTCTTCAAATTTCTTTGAAGATTTTTTTTCTGTTTCTGCTGCCGTAGCTGCTGCTGCTGCTGCTGCCGCAGCAGCTCTTCTCTTCCTATCTGTGGGTCCACCAGGTTTAATAGGCCGGCCTTTTCTACCTTTTCCTTCTGGTTTTATAGTAACAACTTCGATATTATTCGCATTATTTACATTCTGCGCTTTTTTTTCTGTTTTCTTAGAAGGAAATGGAAAATCATCGTCGCTAGTAAATCCATCATCGCTCGAATCAAAATTTAATTTTTTTCTTTCTTTCGGCAAAGGAAAGTACCTAGGATCATTAGCATAATCTATTGCCGGTGTTTCTTTAATCGGTATCTCCTTTACCAACACCGACTTTTCTTGAGGTTTAACACTTTCACCATTAATCGAAGCTTCTGCAGGTTTACTTGACTCAACAGGTATATATGGTTTTGACCTATTCCACGTTGCTTTTCTACCACCACGTATAGCAGGTGGTGGAGAAGGGTCCCTTTCACCTTGCAGAAACTTTAAATAGCTCGTCATAAATCCTGTATTAGGGTCTCTGTTGGGCCGTTTAAAGTCTTTATTCATTTGATTCATATTCTGCATCAGTTGCTGATCCTGCTGAAGGAAACCTAATTCTTCTTCGATATTAGGAACAATCACTTTAGGCTGATCATCTCTGATCTCTTGATTATAATTGGCGTTTTGGTTCGTGGTGTTCTCGCTGAATCCTATTGGCGTTATTTCGACCGAGGACTGAAATTCATGCGAGTGATGCGGATGATGACCCGCGGGAATATGAAAAGCTGGAAAGTATGGGATGGGTGGTGGTGCGTGATGATGTGATACCATTAACGATTGATGTTGATGAGCCGGAGTGCCCACGAAGTTACTCGAATGGTGTAACGATGACTGAGAACCGAAGGCACTGGACGCAGTAGGAAACATTTTGGCGGTCGGTGGCGGTAAATTCCATCGTTCGAATTCGAAATAACCGTTTTGTTGTTGTTGATTCGCTGCATTATGATGCGCAGGCGGAGGTATCCTACTGAGGTATTCCGTCATTGCCGTGCTGCCCGTTAGCTCATTAGATATTGGTGTACCATGTCCACTCTTTTCCAAACTTTTCCTCTTTTTATTGATGCTATCGACTTTTCGCCGTTCTTCGATCTGCTTTTGTTGCTCCGTCGTACCAACCGAGGTAGCGACAGTCGTATGCTGTTGCAAGCAGGGACTTTGTTGCAACGTTTGTAAGTTCTTTACTATACTCATTGGATCTCCCCTACAACTACTTAAATCTTGCAGCGCTACTTGATTGGCTTCGAAATACGACTGCTGTCTATCCGCTGATACATTCATAAGCCTTTGCACTTGCTGTTGGACTGGTAAACTTTGTGTATTTATGTCGCTAGTCGCTGTGTTCGTATATACGGAAAACTTCCTATTGCCATTCGCTGTTTGCCGATTGTCGTTTTCCCAACAGATCTGTTGCTTTTGCGTTTGTGAGAAATCTTGTTGTTGCTGCCTATCGTATGTTTTACTCTCCGTGTTGTAAGCTGCCTTATTATTTTCTGTGGTGCCCAATGCCCGTGTGATCACCGACGAGTAAGCTACCTGTCCCTGTGACGCCGGTCTGGGAACAGTGACATCCAAAGGTGACGGCGGAGCGACTTGTTGAGTGACTCCGCCTTTATATGGCGCACCATTAGTACATTGATTACCGTTGGTCTCGTGTTGCTGCAACGGTGATGGTGACGACATGGTTGCCATCGGACTGTTATACATGGGATACGCCGGACTTGGTACATGACCCAAGGGACTAGCCTGTGAATGAGTCTGCAGAGGACTTGGTCGTCGTGGAACAACGACACTGCAGTCAGGCCCATTTTGCGTCGAAGTATTGGACGAATAAGCAGAATCCGTCGATGTCGCAGACTTGGATCTGCTCGGATGATGATATTCCGTATCGCTCGTAGATCCTGTCAAATAATGTCTATAAGATGTAGTCTGTTGTTGCTGCTGTTGTTGCTGACTCAAAACATGAAACGTTTGTTGTTGTTGCTGCTGAGGATGCGACTGTAAGTTGCTATTAGATGATGTCCTCTGGTTGCTCGTAAGTTTGCCGCTAGTGTTGTTGCAATTAGTGGTATTATTTGCAGTATAATTTAAGTTGCGACTTTCCATGATGGAGAAGCTAATCGGGGACGATTGACTGTTATCATGTCCCTGTTGCTCGTTTCGTCTATGTTCAATTCCGTGGCTCCCTAAGTCTGGATAGATCTTGGTCTGTGCTTTGGTTTGAATACTCTGTTGATTCGTAGTGGCTGTCGTTGCTTTGTTAGGTGGTGATGCAAAATTGCCGTTGCGCGTTCCCTGCTTATCCTGAATTACTTGCGTGGAACCTGACCGCACAGAAGCATTCAAAAAAATCGTTGTCGATGTGGTCGATCTCGAGGACGGTTGCGGTATTCTGTATTCTTTGCCAGAAGAATTGCTCGGTGTCGATACGATACACGAATGTTGATGTTGCAGTGACGATTGCACTTTTTCATTTTCAGTGACGGACTGACCTCCATTACCAGTACCTGGGTAACTATCAGTTAAGGTGTCAGAATTAAAGGTTGGAACTTGATGAAAGAACGTTTGACTACTGTTGACTTGCGACGTGGAAATAGTGGACTTTACACTAACAGGTGATTGAGGTCTCACATTGATGGACTTTTTTGTGTCAGTTGGGCAGCTGGACGCCTTAAAATCTGTATTGCATGAAGATGGACTGGTTATTTGAGACGTATTAATGTTGTTTATGGTCTGTGTTGTACTAAAATGAGCGTTAAATGTGTTCTCATAGCCAGTACCACTAGATTTCGTAGAAGGCGGACCTGGAGACGACGGAACGACGCTCTCATGTGGTAAAATACCAAATGGGCTAGGAAGCTGCGCATTCTGAGATGTCCAAGCCAATGTCGATGTCGTAGGCGATGTCGATGCTCCCTGCTGCTCGAAAAACGTTGCTTGGTGAGCTGAGCTATAATTTTCTCTTAATGTAGAGATATCGGATTCAGTCGTGGTATTCTGTTTTGTCACTGATACTGCTTGTGCTTGAGCAAGTACTTGTCTATGTTGAGTAACATAATGCGCCTGCTTAGTGTTAGGATGAAATAGAGGTGAAAAGACTTCATAACCCACAGGGGGTGGAGATAGAAATCCCCCTGGGTTAAAAGGGGATGGTTGACCCGCCAGAGTTGCTGTCGTGTGAGCCGCTTGTAGAAGTAATTGTGACGTCGTTGTTGATGGCACTGCCTGTGTGGCAGCTGTTGCTAGATGATGAGGTACAAATTCACTAGCTGTAGTTGATGCTGTTTGAAACGTTCCAGTGGAGCTACCCGCAGTTAAACGATTATACGATGTGTACCACGGACCAACGGGATCCATTACCCAAGCTTGGCACTATCGTGCCTTGCTTGGTACACGTTTAGCAGATTCTCTTGTTTGGCAATGTCCAAGATATATTACAAAATATTCTCTCATAACATAACTTTTATCACAATTTCTTTAGGATTGTTTTCACTCTTTTGTAACTTACTGAAAAACACATTTTAAGTAAATGTACAGTCATAAAAAATTCATCCAAGCATCGGGATTAGCAACATAGCGAAGGCTTCTTCTATTTTCTCTGAAATAAAAAGAAAAATAAAACTGTATGTTTGGTTTTTTTTCTGTTCTATAGTAGATAATAAACAAAGTATTTATCAAAAACAAAGAAACAAAAATTATAATACTTCCAAATTGTATTGTACTCTTTGTATTTCAATAAGTCAAAAATTTTGTTTATATGACACATCGCTACACCAAAAAGATATTTAGTACTATAGTATAGTACAAACAATAATAAGATTAAGAAATAAAGCAACTTACGTCGAGAAAAAAAATGCAAACACGAATAACATCACGATCACTACGACAGTCTTTTCTACTTCTATTAATTCTGTCAATTAGCACAAAGCGATTAGATGGGTAGATGGGCATTCCCATAATCGTAACATTAAGATATAGCCTCACGCTGATAAAAGAATCGATCGCGCGAACGATAATGAGGCGAAAAAACTTGATGGTTGACTTACGTTTTGCACAAGATCTGGGACGAGGCACAATGGAAAAGTGCGTGGTGCAGCAAGTCGAACGTGAGTTTCTGGAGCACCACAGGATCGAGCGTGCAAGTTCGAACAGACGACGACAGATGATCGCGAATGTTTGCAGGAGCCGAGATTACTCGCCGACGAGGCGTCCCTCGGTGCACCGTGACACGCGTGACGCTCAGCTACGATCGGCGGCGATGACAATCGACGCGGGCACTGCACGTCCGACGACGGCGGCGACGACGACGGCGGAACGGCGGGAAACGACCGCCGCATACTCGGCAGCACGACGACGATGACGACGACGACACTGTCCTCTCGGAGGGCGCGCGACCATACGGCGCTCCGAATGCCGCGAGACGGTGCAACGCTCGCCGGGCCACCGAACACGACGTCTCGGTGAACAACACCGGTGTAAATATGGCTACACGAGTGGGAGTCTCCGCACGGGGAACGCGCGACACGCGATACACGGGCGGCACCAGCGGCACCAGCGGCGGCGGCAGCACCACCGGACGGCGAGTCGCGCTCACATGATTCGAGCGTATGCTGCGATCGCAACGAGAAGCGCGCATTACGAGCACCGCTTGGCGCGCGTTACAGCCACGGCGGCAATTGGATGTTCACGCTCGTGTGAGGTCATTTATTGTTTAGCGACGAGGACCAATGCATCGACGCGACATTCGAGCTCACCGTCGCCCCATCCCGCTGACCGCTGACTATTACTAACCGCCATTTTGCTCTCGCTTAACAATAGATCGTGCCATCTTCCGTCTGCCTCGAGTAAATCTCGTGGAAACTGCCACATGCCAGGCGGGGTTTTCAAGTAAATTGATTAACTCCTTTTCAGTCAGACTTGGTAATCTATTCGTCACAGCCAACGTAGAATCGAATACTCTGTGAAGTTGCTGGAATTGTAGATATTCTTTCAGCCGCGAGCTACTTAAACTCTGTCGAGTTTAGTTTCAACCCGAATAAATGAGATTTATCGAAAGGAAATATATTCCCGACAACCTGTTGATTATTAAAATAAGCTCGTACCTGTTTGGTTGTTACGCGCTAGGTTTCAAAAAACTCAAAGCAAAATTAAAAATGTTTAAATGCATATACGTATAAACGGAGAAAAGTAGGTAGGATAAAAGAGAAGATCGAGGTGTAATATTGAAAATTCGCCATCACAATAATAACATTTATTATAATTATAATGTAAGAATATATTTATAATTATTACCTCTTAAGTAATAATTATAATAGTGTAACGCGTGAGCAAATCACTCGTTACCGATTGAGATAGGTACCACCTATATTCTTACAACTGCCAAATTTTATTGCTACGGTAAAGACCGAATAGGCAGTTTACGAAAACTCACGGATCACCTTATTCGGTAGCATGAGAGAAAAATAGGATTCAATAATTAAGACACTTAGTTGAGTATATCGCAGATATCATAAAGTATACCAATGCCACTGTGTCCTTAGCGAGATAATAGGAAATTTGTAATATCAACAAGATATATCTAGAGATTCAAATTTAAACGTATCGACTCGATCACAACCATGACAAAGGATTTGCTTATTATGAAAATAAGATTGAAAAATATATAATTAAATATAATAACAAATTATTGTTCTGTATGAATCAACAAAATAATATAGTCGATATAGATTGTAATCACGAAGGCATTATCAAGGCGAAAAAATATATTAAACTTGATTATACAGTGGCGGTATCACAGTTATTTTGATATCGTACAATATTTGCAGTCGCCCGACTCACTCACGTAACATTCGTAACTTGAACCGAAACAGTGATATATTATAGACGATAAGTAATTATACGCAACTTCCTTGCATAGATTTACAAACCCATTACGTTTTCCAGAGCGTAAAAAGATATTTTTAGAATATCCGTGCGTTTTTTTTTAATGTACAGGCATTTAAATGTATTATATAGTCCACTAGAAGTAAATAAATAAGCTGTAAATATTTTTTTATAAAAATAATTGCAAGTTAATGTATCATCGGTTGCAATTGAATTTGGACGAGTTTGAAAAAAAGTTCGAAAAACAGTTAAACACATTTAAAAATAATAATAAATAAACAGTACGTGGTAGCACCAGGACGTGTGGACCCGGCATAGCTTTGGTTTTTTCCTCTTCTTGTAAAATACAACGACATTAATATCTAATTACGGTAACATTAAGAAATGCAATATGTGACCAATATTGCTCTGCTTTATTTTTACGTTACTGTTTTACGGGATTTTAACGAACGGCTACCTCATTTGCATTTTCCGTTGTTGCCACATTGCAAACTTTCTATAAGCAGTATTTAACAATTGATTGAGATGACTCGTCAAGTGTTGACTAACTGGAGAAAAGTCTCTTAATATCCGCTCCTAGAAAAAAAATGGTATATTATAGAATAATGAATTTCGTATATAAGTAAATACACATGTTGCTTATTCATGTATAAATGAACATCTACTTACCTCAAAAGGCTTTAGTTTAGCGGAATTAAATCTACGTAAAGCTTCATGCATTCTGATTGCTTTTTCTTCAAGCTGTGGCGTTGTCGGAGGAAAACTTCGCCAAAAGTGCCTTAACAGCTCACATGCACACACATATACATTACATAACTCCTTCTCCAAATCCTTCGGTATTAATTCTATAATATGTATTTAAATAATTATTCATCGATTAAAGAATGCCAGAAAAAGATTAAATATTATACTATGATATTTTTACTAGCAAGAATATACTCTTACGTCCAAGACTTTCTTCTCGGAAACCTTTCATTAAGGATCCGCCGGGTGTTAATTCACCTAAAGCTGACACCGCTGCAGCCGGACTAACTAAGGAAGTTGCTGCTTGCCGCGGTAATGTAGTACCGGCTATCATCCATCCAGAAGCTTCTTTTCTTAAATGGCTTAATGTAACGAACAATTCTTCCGAAGTCGTTTCTATATTTTCATATCCTGGTACAGGCCCATGCAAATATCTATCTATATGCGTCAGATTTAACGGTGCTCCATTATTTGTATTTATGTCACAGCTCTTGTCAAGATCATCATAAGTTATCTTTTCTAATATTCTACGCTGTAAAGAATATTTAAAAGCATTAAATAAAACCTCAATTATATATCAAATATAAATTATAAATGCATAAAATAGAATAGTAAGATATACCTTTTTAGTCTTTGGTCCGTCATCTGGTTCGTTATTTGCTACTTTACTTGCAGATGGTGTAGATCCATTTAATTGCAGTTGATTGGTTTGCATCGACTGTTTGGCAGTGCTGGCTTTCATAACCATTATGCTATGTTGATTAAATCTCTTAATCATACTTTGATGTACGATATTTCCTGATGTTTTATCTGATTTACTACATCCACTTCCATAATTTTCATCCAGTGTTTGATCCTCAAATGAAGTAATATCTACCAAAGGATCATTTATCCCAGTTTGAAGGTCTTTCTTAAGTTCTTGATCATCTATTTTGGCACATTCGGTAAAAAGATCCTTGGTCCCAGCATTGATACGATCTCTGTGAAAATAATGTGATTGAAAGAATTTTGTCCAGAAATCAGACTCTGACATTTTATGAGGCACATTTTCTTGATGTTTCCTTTTAACAGCTGGGTAAGTCTTAAATATACATTCTATCACATCAATAGTTAAATTGTATTTTAATCCATTGCAGCCATCAGTTTGTGGTTTAATATCCGCCTAAAAAATTCAGTGGATCCGTTATTAGTTATTCATAATTTGTATATTAAGCAAAATTTTACATTGTCATAAAAAATGTCTTACCAGGAAAGCACTATTAACACCTATATCTTGACGTTGAATCTTTTTGGCTTGCGTATACTCTGCAGCATATTGCGACCAAAATTCTTCAGATGATATAACTTGTGTTATTACCAGATCGCGATATAATTGAAGCAACATAGGATGTTCTTGGAGGGTTCTGAAAAAAAAAAGATGTGCTTATATAAATAAATTATTCATTCATTATACATTCCTCAAATATTAGCTTAAATTAAAACATTTAAATCATTTTACCTATTTTTTTCTTCTAGTTCCTTATTAACTTTCCGTTTAAATTTTGGTAGTAGCTGTTGCAATAACTCTTTTACATCATCACGGTCTTTAATTTGCGCTTCTTGTCCACTTTTATTTACAAAGTGAAATGTAGATGATGTACCATCATGTAATACTACCTGCAGTTGTATTTTTGATTTTCCTTCGGGTGATATTTTTTGCACTGCAAGGAAGGAATTAATCGTTTCAATTGAATTCATCGACATTTACATATATCGTTTCATAAAGATATATAACAACACATGCACAGACATAACATATATATACATATACAAATAATACATTTATTAAACCAATTATATCAATTTATTAATTTATACAACTCCTTGAAGTCTTACATTTAATATCAGCATATTTATGGCTCACTGATACAGTATCCCTGTTATCAAGCATCCAGGCTATTCGTTCATTCATCACATATAAAGTACCATCTCCTTTTTTGTAACGCACTTGGCTCACTTGCATCAAGACATCTTCTGAGGATGTAGTCATGGTGGATATGAAGTATAATATAATTCTTTTAAAAACGGTGGACACAATATATATCCTATAAAAAATTATATTAAAAATATGATTAAAAATATAGATATTATTTTAAGAGAAACTTACACTCACTATTTATAAAATATATTAACAGTATATTCTAATTAGAAAAAATCGTCACTGCTTATAAAAATATTAATACTTAAACCAAAAAAATGATTTTTTGGTACAAGATCCATACTGATCATTACGAGAGCAGAGGAAGCAAATGGAGATATCGTGATCGCTAATTTATATGGGTGATAAAGAATTCCTACAAAAATTATAGAATAGAAAAGAGCGAGATATAGTTTCGTGTAGAGTTCGAGATGGCTCGATGTCCTTGAATATCGCGCGACGATTAAACTCGATGCCTATGTTGATCACTTTGAATAATTTCTTTGTGAGAAATGCACGAAGAATGATGATCGCAATGAGAAAGATCATTCTCGATGCCGAGGAACCGACAATTCACGTCGCGGCGCGCCAACGCCGAGAGACGATGCAAAGCGCGCCGTCGTAAGAACCCGTGAGAGTAAGAGTGACAGTGAGCGCAAGAGATAGTCCCGCGTCTCCCATCGAGCGAGTATCTCTACCACCGCCGAAAATTAGCTTTCCACATATTTCAATGAGAGAGACGCGTGTTTCCCGTTCACGGCGAGAAAAATTCATCGTAGAAACGCACGTTTACCAGTAGCGAGTCGCCGAAAGTCGCGGAGTAACGTGAAGGTCCGCCGAGCGGCACGGCCATGTGCAGAGACACACCGCGGTGGACGCATCGCGAGCGCGGCCACGGACGGACCGTCGGTACGGACAACACCATCGACCTGTGGCGACTGACGGCACTAGGTTGTTCAAGAGACGGCTCGAGTCGTCACCGCTTCCTGTGCCGGCCACTTACCTGTCGCCCACTATTTCATATCCGCCGCGCGTTAAACTACACGCGCACGCGAAATGAATAATTTTGTGTATTATTACGAGCGAAAACGGCGACGTATCCGCTCGTAGAAATTTATCTGAAATTTTCCGAACATAACGATGAGAAAATGGTCGCGTTCAGCAGACCAAGCCGCTCAGTAGCAATCGAACGTGATTGGCTTTTACTTTTAGAACCAACCAATCAACGCAGAGTGTTGATAAGACGAACTCAACAGTTGTGTCTGCTGAACGCGCCTATTGGGTGCATCCCAGATGCACAACCGCTCACTGAGCGCTCG
>NJRQ01001241.1:10934-23326 GCA_003063805.1 Aphaenogaster ashmeadi
TATTTGTGCCTCCGATAATGTTCCTTGGCCTGCAAGTTCTATTTTGAATTTGCTAACGCCTTCTTTTCGCCTCTGTTGAATCTTGTTGTCCTACAGAATCTGTATTTATCCTAGATTAGACCTACAAGTTTCGCCGAATTTAGAGAAAGGTAAGCATGCCTACTTACGTTTTTACAAGTCCTACCTCTTTATCTCTTTCGAATCTTCAAATCTTATCGAAATTTTCAGCGCTAATAAAAATATTAATACTCAATCCGCAGATCGAGAACAATTTCTATTATTTCAGACTAATGCAATTAATGTTAGGATATAAAATAAACAGTAACAAATATACCAAAAAATATTTTATTCTAGTTCTTTTTGGTTGATAGGCATTCCTATATACATTTGATTATCAATCTTCATATATACGCAAACACATTTTAAAGTTTCAATCGGAATCGCAATAAAATTGTCTGTTTTGTGACATTTTTGTAAAAAAAAATTAGTGTCAGCTGTATTATTATCACCACGAATAACGAATGCATTATCGGTCGCAAATTTTTGTATAATCGCGTAATGTTTTTCTCTGTGTTCGCATTGACAGAGTTGTTCATTGCAATTCTGATGAATGGTTTTGATAAAACACTGAACTTTTGCATGGTGTGTTTGACCTTCATTATTTACATACTGCACAACAGAAGATTCAGTCTGTAAATCTGCTTTGTACATTTGCGACACGTATAAATAGCCATTTTTTAATAGTCTAAAATACTGCCACCATGAGACAGTTTCGGGGATTCTTGAATTGTGCATTGCAGTGATAATAATGTTTGGTAATCTCCGTGAATTCTTATAAGTACCAACACTGTAACAGCTTGGAAATATTTGCTCTATAATTTTTACTTGCCGTTTCTTACTCAAGCAAAATGAATGAACGGAACCTCTAGGCATTTCATCTATTAATCGACTCATTTTTATAAACTGCTCATGGGCCGTCGCAATTTGTGTTTCAATATGCCACGTTCCATGCACCAATTTTAAAAGCTCACCATTCAAATTCTCGTATTCAAAGCAGGAAAGAACCCATAAGGGCCCCATTTTTATAACGTTATCTGGTAAGTGTCGTAGTTGATGGATATTAATCGAGCAAAACTGCAATCCATATAAATGTTCGAATTCACGCACAAATTTATTTAAAAAATTTCGAGCAATATTTACCATGGAAAACGTAATTTGTTCAGAATTTAGCATAGATATTGCTATTACAAGAAGAAGATAATGATTGAAATAATCTTGTCTTAAAATTCCTTCGAGAACTGGAACAGAATAATGAAAGAGCCACGTTTTATATTCAGATGCTTTCCAATGAAGTAAATCTTGTATACATCGCGGCATACGATGCACATATTTCGGCGGCTTGATTGTCATGAGCCTTCTATTAACGACATCAATGACAGCATATAAAGAAAAAGGAAAGGATCGAAATTTAATGTCAAACCATAGCGATAACATCTTTTTCACGGCGCCGCCATCGACGCAATGCATTCTATCAATCGCGATTCCTTCGATAAAATCTGGCATAAGCTTTGAGAAAGCAGTGTGTCCGTTTATACCCATGACAGGATTATCGGGACTTGCTCTATTAGCATATTCAATACATTCATTTAAAGTACTTAATTTTATTTCATTTTCATAGCGATAAACATGTACCGAACCTTTTGGAATAAGCGAAACGTTTTCACCTTTAGAATAACACGCGGGGTAACCATAGTCTCCATTGAATTGAACAAAGTTTAAAAAGTTTACTAATTTCTTCCAACGCTTCACGGAACTTATAGGTAAAACTATTTGCATTGGGCTTTTTATCTCCGTACCATAAGCCTAAGAGTAATGTGAACACGATAACATATTTATGTTATGATGAAGAAGAAGCCTTAAAATTAAAAGCATACTGTGAATAACAGTCAAGGGGACACCCAGATAAAGTGCCTGATCTTCCTCATAAAATTCGTCATTATTGTTTCGCGCTGGTTCTTCGTTTCGCGCTGGCTCTTCTACTTCGTTTTCTATATTCTCATACTTTTCTTCTCTTTCTATTGCTGCTGCTTGTTCTTCTTCTTCGCTCGTAATATTGTAATATTCGTCTGCATAATTGTAAGCATTTTCTTCCTCAGCGTCAGTGTCGTGAATTTCTCTATAATATTGAGAAAAAATTAAATAAAAAATTTTAGGTTCTGATAGATAGTTAAATATTGTAAAATAATCGTTTTTTTAACTAATCAATTTTAATCAATATATTTGTTGTTTAATTCAACTTTATCACAATTATTTCTATAGATTTTTTAATAATATTTATGACAATAGAGTTTCGTTGTCGGAGATAATGTTTTATTGAATAAAAATGAAATATATACTGTTGATGAGGTGATAATGATCTTTCTCTTTCTATTTGCATATCTTGTTGTCGTCCGTCTCCTACGTCAATACGTCTAAAAATTTCTCTAAAAATTTGACGCCGTCTTCTCTGCCCGAGGTCGCCAAAAGCCTTTCTTGACATTTCTACAATTGATGTAATTAAGAATCTGTCTTATGCCTCATCTATACATACATACATACATACATCTATCTATACATACTCTTTAAAATCGATCTTCTGCGCTATAAATTATAATCCTTATCGAATATGATTGCTTTCCATCCCATGTGACAAGACGACATAAGTATTAAGTCTATCTTTCTTACTCATTGGATATCGACAAAGATAAAATGATGGTTATGCCATCTATTGAGCGGCTATCATAGCATATATCGGTCACGTGACTAAACCCAGTGTGACCACGTGATCACACTGTGACCACGTAAAACAACCGCATTAGTCGTGAAAATTTCGTTTCGTACTTTTGTGATAATTTTGACGAAACGTACGTGATGCCGAAGCCGAAACCAAAGAAATACGCACTTATATGGTGGCTGGACAGTGCCTACAAAGATGTGATCGATTTAGTAGTATTGCCGCGATCTAGCAGGGAAGTGAATTCTATTGCGTCTGTGAAGTGGCGTGATAATAAACGGAAAACAACAACCAAAGCGCGCGCTAAAGTTCTCGCCATAAGTGGTAAATATGTCTTTCATAAAATAATAGTAATTGCTTGTATTGTAAAAATTGTGATTGGGTGATATCTTCGACTATATCAAGGAAGACTAATAAGTTTTATTATAATTCCGATCAGAAACATGCATTTCCGAGTGGCGAATTTCCGGTATTAACATCGTTTGATCCTTTGTTAGGAAAGTTATGGAAGCCGTCATATTTTTTTTTGCCATTTCCGATTAGTACATTTTTGAAGGCTGATATACGTCTTTCTTTTAGTTATTATTTTTTACAAATAATAAAAAAATCCGATTTTTGTATATCTTATAAACAGAATAAATAAAAATGTTACTAAATTTTAAAATCTTTTCATGATTTATGGCTCCTACACTATAACTTATTGGTACATAGTTGTTAATTTATTAATGTTAATGTTCCTCTCAGAAAATCGCGATGAATTGGAAAATATGATTGTCAATGTTCGTGGGGTGATAAATGATGCCTCAAACAAAATTTTCTCAACGGATGTATTGCAAGAGAAGCATGAGATTACACAACAGGAAAAAATATGCAAAAGTATAAAAAAATCAAACAAAAGACAAATTGAGGAAAAAATAGGAAAAGATCGTCCAATCTTTGATAAACAGCATTTTTGCAAAAAACCTGTGCCAAAAAGAAATCCCAACGAGGGTCGACTCAACTCGGAGAATATGCGAGATCACAACAATCAAGCAATTATCGAAAGTAGTCATAAGTCCACAAGTCAGCCATATATTTTTCCATCTTGCTCGAGGATTCTGGAAGGGATAAATTATGACAAGCCAGATGATCAACCCGAAAATTTTCAGGTATCCGAAACTGTTAGGAATTTTGCACTTTATTATTCGGTAACAAAAAATATACTACGTAATATACATGTAATTAAAATCCATAATCTTAAATATAAAAATTTGAATATCTATTCATTTGACCATTTGCCAGAAACCTTTTGAACCTTGTAAATGGAATAATCAGTCGTCCGAGTGGAATAGAGAGAATCCTGTGGATGCTAATTCTTTGAACCAATTATATAATAACGCAGAATCATCACATTTTGGTGAAAACTATCCGATTACAGAAGTGTCTCAAAATCATGACATACACAACGAGCAACCAGTTTACACTCAGTTAAAGAATGTTTCATATAAATCATATACGAACAACTTGCAAAACAAATCCGAAACAACGAATAATAATAACCCAGAGATGTCACATATGAATCTTACGAAGGTACAGGTAAGTTGGGGTTAGGCTGGTACTAACGATGACGACTTATGAAATTCATAACAATTGTTATAGTGACTGTATGATTCTCGTCCGGGCGTTCCTCACGTCGACCGTATTCGAACTGTGTCGAAGACGAGTGATTACACGCGCCGCTATTGGGTCGAACTTCCTTACGAAGCGATGAAGTATTTTCTCGAATCGGACGGTCCGTGATACAAGGTTCCTCCGTTTGCCAAATGATGAATAATAATGCTAATCGTGTACCGATAACTTTAACTTTATTATGCTTATCGATTTCATCGAAATTCATCTATACAAATTGCTCGCAGCTCGCGGCTGGCGTCAAATTACATGTGTACGTTTCGCGATCTTGAACATGACTCTTCGAGTCTCTTAGGACAACTGAACTCGTAGATAGCGCGAGCCTTTACAATTATTCTCCTTTCGGCAGAGATCGATATTAGTATTTCGGGAACTATTGTCGCGCTCGGTCGATATACGCGTCGATACGCAACATCTCGCCCGCCTTGAAAATACAAATTTTTCAACCTACATGAATGTCTGTCTCACTACAATGTGATATGTCTAAATTCCTTATTACAGGCAATTTCTAATCCGACATCGGGAGGATACAAATCTTCGAAATTGGTCGCTTTACAATACCATTTTCAGTTTTAACGCTTACAATTCGGACATGACCTTCGTTATCTGGATGTACTTCTACAATGCGTCCTAATTTCCATTTGAGAGGTGGCTGATTTTCTTTCAAAATCACCATATCGTTAGGTTGTACCCTTCCCTGATCAGAAGCAGCGCTCCTCCATTTAGACCTTGATTGTAATTGCGATAAACATTCCTGGCTCCATCGAGTCCAAAAATGTTGATGCAATTTCATGAGTAATTGATAGCGGGTCAATCTATTTGTCGGCACTTCCGACAGCTCCATCTGTTGAATCGCGCTTAATGGTTCCCCGATCAAAAAATGTCCGGGGGTTAAAACTGCGAGATCTGATGGATCACTAGACATAGGCATTAATGGCCTAGAATTCAAGCATGCTTCGATTTCAGTCAAAAGCGTGTAGAATTCCTCGAATGTAAGGAGCGCCTCTCCTAGTACCTTTTGCAAACGTGTCTTAGCTGACTTTATGCCAGCTTCCCATAAACCTCCCATATGGGGAGCATACGGCGGTAAAAAATGCCATTGAATTGAATGTTCTATTGCAAACGCGTCTACTTGTTTTTGATGATTTTGATTTGTCAGCAACTCTCCTAATTTTTGTAATGCATTGTTCGCTCCGACAAAATTTGTACCGTTGTCCGAGTAAATATTCAAACATTTTCCGCGTCTTGCAATAAATCGTCTTAATGAGTTGAGAAATGCCGCCGTACTCAAATCGCTAACTAACTCCAAATGAATGGCGCGGGTCGCAAAACACACGAATAAGCACATGTATGCTTTGGCTGATTTATTTCGCGAAAACTTAATATTGAATGGCCCTCCATAATCAACACCTACATTTAAGAATGCTCTACCTGGGCTCACTCTTTGCATCGGTAAATTTCCCATTATTTCTGTCGGTGCCTTACAATTAAATCTATAACACACAAGACACCTGCGCAGGACTCTCCGCACCGCCGATCTGCCTGATACGATCCAATATCGTTCTCTAATCATGCTTAAAAGTGCTTCTGGACCGGCATGCAAGCTCCTCAAATGAGTATCTCGGATAATTAAATTGGTCAGTAGATCATGATTCGCTAGAATTACGGGAAATCTCCTAGAATATGGCAATGGAGCGTTTCTCAAGCGCCCGCCTACGCGCAACAAACCTATGCTATCTATGAACGGATTGAGCGCCAACACCCGGCTTTTTCCTGAGACGGAACGTCCTGATCGTAGATCGACAATCTCTCTTGAAAAATGCTGTTCCTGATGATGCTTCAATATGATGTTTAACACTTCTTCTAATTCTGTGACCGACAACCAACCGGATCTCCGGTCGTTGACCTTTTTGCAATTATGTGCGAACCTGAGACAATAGGCGATGACGTGTTTCAATCGTTTTAATGATGAATATTTAGTCCAAACCTTCAATTCGGACTCCACATTGATAACCATAGCCATCGATCTTTTTTCTGGCACTTCCACTGACCATGGTGGTTCCGGTGGATAATGAATGATCTCCTTCTCCAACCATGCTGGACCCTTCCACCAATGACTTCCATTAAACTTCTCCGGTCCGACTCCCCTTGATAATATATCGGCCGGATTCTCTTCAGATCGCACATGATGCCATTGTGATTTTGTAGATGTCTTCTGTATTTCTGTGACCCTATGAGCCACAAAGGTCTTCCATCTAGACGGTTCTCCGCCGATCCATGCTAATGCTACCGTAGAGTCGCACCAGTAATGTTTTTCTTCTATCTTCAACGTGAGAGCACTGACCACCTTCTCCATCAAGCTGCTCAACAGCAGTGCTCCGCACAATTCCAGACGTGGCAGGCTGATCTTCTTAATTGGCGCGACCCGTGACCTTGCACAAATTAACCGACATCTTCGTTCATTTTCGTTATTTATTGACCTCAGATATAGACAAGCTCCATATGCTTTTTCCGATGCGTCACAAAATCCATGGACTTCAATTTTTATTGGTGCCATCATGATGATTCTTCTCGGAACACTGATTTCCTCTAGTTTAGGCAGCTGTTGGCAGTACTTCTTCCATGCAGTGTGTAAGTCTTCTGGCAGGGACTCATCCCAGCCGACCTTGCATTGCCAGAGTAGTTGCATAAATATCTTGGCTTGAACAATTACTGGGTTAACCAACCCGAGTGGATCATAAATTTGTGCGATAATGGAGAGAATTTTTCTTTTTGTGACTCGACCTTCCAATGAAGGCTCTCCAACTCTATATGTGAGCGCATCCTCCTCAACGCGCCAGTACAATCCGAGAGTCTTGACTTGTTCGCCCAACGGTTTTCTCATGCTTTCTTCTGTTATTGTATGATCCTCGATGAATTCCGGTAAATTTGACTTAAATTTATGCATTGGAAATCCACCGGTAGCTAGTACTTCGCTAACTCCTACCTTAATTTTCCTTAGATCTTCTACTTCATCCGCTCCAGTGATTAAGTCGTCCATGTAGAAATCCTTTAATATGACCTCTTTTATTTTCGGACTTTCTAACTGACACTCGTATGCCAACTGATGCAGACATCTTACGGCCAGAAATGGAGCCGTTGCGACACCAAATGTCACAGTGTTTAACACGAATGCCTCCACCGGAGATGTCGAATCCGTTTTCCATAAAATGCGTTGTAGGTTTCGCTGTTGCGGGTCGATGTATACTTGTCTATACATTCGCTCAATGTCTCCAGTTAGTACGTACCGATGCTCTCTGAATCGCAGGATCACCTCAAATAATTCTGACTGAATCGTTGGACCGACTCTCAGTGTATCATTAAGTGACTTGCCTGATGACGTCTTGCATGACGCATCAAAAACTACTCTCAGTTTTGTCGTCTCTCTTTCCTCTTTAATGACTGCATGATGAGGTAAATAATACACGGGTTCCTTTGATGTCATCGTCTCGTCAACCCGAGTCATATGTCCTGACTTCAGATAATCCTTCATGACATCCTCATATTGCTTCTTCAAGGCTGTGTCACGATCCAACCTTCGAAGAACTGATTCCAAGCGCCTTAGCGCAGTCTTCCGTGACTCCCCCAAACAGCTGGGATTTTCCTGAAAAGGGAGACGTACCACGAATCGCCCATCCGGCGTTCGTTTATGCGTGATTTTAAATTCTTCTTCGCACAAAGTTTCCTTCACTGCCTCATGCTGCAGTGGGCTCTCTTCTACAAGCCAAAAGCGTTCCAATTGATGATTCAAATCCGGTTCACCGGCAACCGTGCACACTGCTGTACGCGTCTGATGTGTATGTTCGCCCGACAGGGGCATGTTTCCAGCGACAATCCAGCCTAACTTCGTTTTTTGTAGAGTTGGCAAACTTCTGCCCAATCGGATCTGTCCCACACAGAGCAGATCCCAAAATATTCCACCACCCAGTAGAATTTCGACCTCTCCTGGGTTTCCAAATCCTTGGTCAGATAACTTGATGTTTTTCGGAATGCGTAGCACGTCCATGTCCACCCTTTGTGATGGCGCTCGCTCCGTTATGCGTTCCATAACTAAGAATTCTAATCTCACGCTATAATCATTAACGATGGAATGTATTATCGCGTTTACTGCTCCTGTTGTGTTAGCTGCTCTACACCCGACACCCGACAAGGATACGCTACTCGTTCGCTCGCTCAACTGAAGGCGCTTGCACAAGTCTTTACGAATTATGTTTACTTGTGATCCCGGATCTAAGAAAGCCCTGCACAGGTGTTCCCCACCGGATCGATCATGTATTCTAACGGAGGCGGTTGCAAGCAATACCTGATTGCTATAATTTATTGACATCGTTGTTGTCGAACAACTAGCTTGATCATTTAACTTATGTGGTGCCTCTTTGACCTCTGATACCGAATCCCCGGCAATGGCCTTTGACTTCGAGTCAGCCAACATCTTGACCTTGTGGTCATTGTGTAACCATGTGCTATGTTTCAGTCCGCATTGCCTGCACCCGCTCGCCGTACACCTATCCGCTGTATGATCCTTGCGCAAACAATTGAAACACAACCGATAACGCCGCACTTCGCTTAATTTCTCCGGCACAGTCATGTCTCGAAATTTTGGGCAATTATAAATCGCGTGTTCCCCATGACAGATCACGCAATTCCTATCTGCAAACCGACCTACATGAGCGCTTATTTTTTCTCCTCTTCGCATCGAGGAAGACATTGTTGAATTACTTAAACATTTGTTTGTTTGCAGAGTTTCTAATATTACACATTGTCTCGATAAAAAATCTAAAAGTTCTTGTAATGAAGGTGTTTCGCTTTCAACTGTTTCTGTTTCCCATTTACGTTTAGTATGAACATCAACGTGTGACATGACTGTGTAAATGATGATACTATTCCAGCTATCGACTGGTTCGCCTAATGCTTTTAATACTCGGATGTGCTTCTTCGTATCGTCGACTAATTTACGTAATTGTGTCGGCGAT
Source organism: Aphaenogaster ashmeadi (assembly GCA_003063805.1). Classification (NCBI taxonomy): domain Eukaryota; kingdom Metazoa; phylum Arthropoda; class Insecta; order Hymenoptera; family Formicidae; genus Aphaenogaster; species Aphaenogaster ashmeadi. The sequence continues at coordinate 20,388 of NJRQ01001241.1, forward strand.
TCTTTCAAGATGGAACCCATGCTCAACAGTGCATGAATATGCTGATGTATTAATAATTTCTTATTTTCAAATCGTTCCTTCAACAGAACCCATGCAATAGTATAATTATCTGTAGATACATCCAACGACTGCATGACCTCAGCCGCGCTACCTTGCAAACATGACTTTAAATAATAAAATTTTTGTATCTTTTCCAATGATGCATTATTATCAATTAATGCTTGAAAAGTATCTCTAAACGACAACCATTGTGCCTGCGTTCCATCAAATTTCGGTAGTTCGAGAGCAGGCAGCTTTACTTTCTCAACTCGCGGCTCGCTTATGCCTTCATGTTCCGCTCCCGCACGGACTTCATTGCCTCTCTGTCGATCTTGCCTTGGTTCCATTCGTCTTTTTAATTCCGCGGCGGTGCGAAAATACGTTGTCTCAAATGCCTCTCGTTCTTGTGCTTGATCCTCGCTCAGGTCGATATCCTCGATACGCCCCTGAACATCATCGAAATCGTTCCACAAATCGGACAGTTTTTGCAACCTTGCTTGGCACTCTACAACATCGACCAAATTCAAAGGCATAGAAACAGCGAAATTGTAAATACGCGTGATTTGGCCCTTTATTCTAGCCCGCCGTCGCGACAACACGGAAACGTCCTCTGCCATGTTCAATGTTATTTACCAAGTTATATGCTAAACTCTCGCTCGAGCTACTTATGTTTATCTTAATGGAATGCGTATGATTTACTTATGTTCTCTTTCTTATAACGTATGAAGTTCGAATTATTCGTCTAATGTATGAATATTGAGTCGTTCCGATAAATGTATAAAATTCGACTCTCCCTTTAAATATATGAATTTCGACTCGTCTTATAAAATTTACGCAAATTGCCTCTTTCGCGAAATGTATGAATTCCGAGTCGCTCACCAATGCATGAATTTAGACTCTTTCTCAAATGTATAAACGTCGACTTGTCGCAAATTATGAATTTCGACCCGACAACCAAATGTATGAACTTCGACTCGTCGCAAATCATGGATTTCGACTTGTCGCCAAATGAATGAATTTTCGACTCGCCATCAAATGTATGAACTTCGACTCGTCGCAAATCATGGATTTCGACTTGTCGCCAAATGAATGAATTTCGAGTTGATAACCAAATGCATGAAATTCTACCTTTTTAATGTAAATGTATCTCGCTTACCGGGATTTCATGTCAATATGTCGTCCTGCCAAATTGACTTACTATCAAATTCCATGACTAATGTCTTTAATGAGAATTAGGCCGCAACCTGGTTACAGCCTTCCACATATGCCTTTAGTAATGATTACGCCGCAACGTGGTTACAGCTTTCCACATGCCGATGGAAGTCCCTGAGATCACCCTTACCGTCAAAATCCGGCTCGAAGGACCATTTTATGTATGATTCTCGTCCGGGCGTTCCTCACGTCGACCGTATTCGAACCGTGTCGAAGACGAGTGATTACACGCGCCGCTATTGGGTCGAACTTCCTTACGAAGCGATGAAGTATTTTCTCGAATCGGACGGTCCGTGATACAAGGTTCCTCCGTTTGCCAAATAATGAATAATAATGCTAATCGTGTACCGATAACTTTAACTTTATTATGCTTAACGATTTCATCGAATTTCATCTATACAAATTGCTCGCAGCTCGCGGCTGGCGTCAAATTACATGTGTACGTTTCGCGATCTTGAACATGACTCTCCGAGTCTCTTAGGACAACTGCTCGTAGATAGCGCGAGCCTTTACAATTATTCTCCTTTCGGCAGAGATCGATATTAGTATTTCGGGAACTATTGTCGCGCTCGGTCGATATACGCGTCGATACGCAACAGTGACTAATAGAGCACTTTCATATTATAGAGCATTGTAGGAAGAAATTTTAAAGAGTCTGAAAAAAGACTACGAAAAAACGCTTCTGAGAGTAGTTCAGAATCTACTAAAGATTATTCTATGCAAAGTAGCAGCGAAACTTCGATTCTGAATATTTCGGATGAATCTGAATCTAGTGAGAAGCAAAACTTCAATACTGCAGCACGATCATTTGCAGGGCTAATACCTTTTAAGAGTAATTTTCTAACTACGTAACCTCCTAATTGCAATTATATTATTTTTACATTTAAGATTATGACGATAATTATATTCCTTTATTCATGTTTTAGTTACCAAACGAGACATTGAATTTTTAGAATTTCTTATCCTAGCTATTAGACATTCATATAAATCAGAGGCAAAAGCCGACCGAAATAATAGAGAAATTTTTGAAGTAAGGAGCCCCGAAAGAATTCAAAATAATGTATATCATTAATATATTTTTTCATTTTATTATTTCTCTTTTTTCTTTCTTTTTTGGTACAGATTCCGACGCACATGCTGAAACCTGGGGACAACCTGGTAAAAAGTTGCTAACATATTGTTAAAAAATTATATTTTCATTAACATAAGCTTATTTACCGATTTTTGAACAATTATTGCAGGTGGAGATATCACCCAATAGTGGGTTTTATTTATCTCGAGAGAAAATCGCTTACATCGAATTAAAGTCGACAACGGAAGATCAGAAGTGTGATTGGAAAAAGCTTGTGCGAGAAACTCTCCTAGAGGTGTACGGTGAGAGCGTCACTAATTATTCTGCCACTGGAAAAAGAGGCGCTCGACCAGCAATTAATGCTATACTTTTTAAAGCTTTATTTAGTATGTAATTTCTATTATATGCCATTATTTATTTTTTTATGTTTATAATTTATCACTGTTTAAATAGCTAGTGATAAGCAAATAAAGAATGCAGGAACATTCCAAATAAATAAAATTAGAAAGTAAACTGAGGGTGCCGCTTCGGGTGATCGGGCGTCAGAACCTGAATGACCTCAATTTCCTCTATGAATTGAAATATTTTGAAAGCAAGATTTTCATCAAAAAAGGTA
>NJRQ01001246.1:6160-17172 GCA_003063805.1 Aphaenogaster ashmeadi
ATGCTGTACGTTGTTGCACAAAGCTATTAGAAATATGTTTTTTGAAAAAATTATAAATTTAACGTTTTTGTTAATATCTCAGAAACTATTAATTTTAAAAGGGGAGCAAACGTAGATTCGGAGGGAGCAAACGAGGAGCAAACGTTTGAGCTATAGTTCATTAAAAAATAGGTACTATCAGCGCCAACTTATTTCTGGTAACATCAGTCATGCTGTCATGCAGCACTTGTGCTAAATACTATCCGAAGGTATTGTCGGATTCGATAGGTCCCGATAGTTACGGTCATTACGGTTAGAGCGCAATACGAGCGGAAACGAGATGACCGATGATATGATGGCGTAGAATCAATAGAATGTAGACCGCCGGCGTGTGTCGTGTAGGTTAGGATCACGTGTGTCGCAAAGATGTAAAAAACCTATTAGATCAGGTTATACTATAATGATAAAACCGTTTGTAATTTACAAATAAGAATTGTATCTCCGTGAGTCATTAACGGCTTGATATTCAAGCCATAATCGATTGAAATGTCGATGAGTGACACGAAAGATGTGATTGTGGTGGACGACGAGTGTCAAGGTTGGTTGAACGTAATACGAAATTGTAACATTACTAAAATTTCACACACTCTTTGCTTCTGCACGTTATTAAACGACTTCTCAATATCACGTATTTAGAAGTCGTTGATTAATTTCGATCTTGAAACTCGCTTGGATCGGCAGGATTTCGCCGATATTCGCCGCTTTCCAGCGGCGTATAATAGAGTCGCTTATATTAATTTCTCATCAATGAGATTACGTACTCGTTAAAGACTCGTTCTCGAAAATTTCAGTTACGGAGGACGACGAGATAGCCGCCATTGATTACGAGCTACGACAGATAGAGACCGAGCTGCGGAAATTGCAGGATCGCAAGGAATTGTTAACGCGACGCAAAGAGAAATTGCGCGACGACGCTCTTTTGAAGAAAAGCTTTTCTCTGTCCAAGAGAAATTGGGGCAATGAAGATTTCACTTGGTCCGCGAAGCTCGCGAAAGCGTCAAGGGACATATTTAAGATAGAGAAGTTACGAGAATTACAGTTACCGACTATGAATGCGATCATGTCCAAGGAAGATGTCGTATTGATCATGCCTACTGGCGGTGGTAAGAGTTTATGTTATCAGTTGCCGGCTGTGATCAGTAAAGGTATAACGGTGGTAGTTTCACCGTTAGTGTCCTTAATGGAGGATCAGTTGCACGGATTGCGTAAACTTGATATAAAAGCTGAGATGCTGTGCGCAAAGGCCGATAAGGAGAGCGTCAAGACGGTTATGACGGCCCTTGTGGATAAAAGCTCTCCTCTCAAACTGATTTATGTAACGCCCGAATACATGGCCAAGTCCAATCGCTTCATGAGCAAGTTGCAAAAAGCGTACGAGTTGGGGCATCTAGAACGGTTTGCGATCGACGAAGTACATTGTTGTAGTCAATGGGGTCACGATTTCAGACCTGATTACAAGTTCTTGGGAGTACTGAAATCCATGTTCCCTGGAATACCGATTCTAGGTCTCACCGCAACAGCTCCGGCTAAAATCATCGTGGACGTGCAGAAAATGCTGGACATTAGTGGCTGTCTGGTTTTACGAGCTTCGTTCAACAGGCCCAATTTATATTACGAAGTTCGTCGCAAACCAGCGGACAAGGAAACGTGTTTCGCGATGATAGAGAATCTGTTGAAAAGCCGATTTATCGGCAAGTCGGGTATAATTTACACGACTACGATTAAAGAGGCGGAACAATTGACGAGCGATTTGAGAGAGAGAGGTATCAAAGTCGGATGCTACCACGGGATGCTCGAAGCCGACTACCGGTTGGAAGTCTACTCCAAATGGATGTCGGGCAAGTATCAAGCGGTAGTCGCGACTATCGCTTTCGGATTGGGCATTGACAAGCCGGACGTGCGATTCGTGATTCATCATTGCATTTCAAAGTCGATGGAAAATTTTTATCAGGAGAGTGGTCGAGCGGGTAGAGACGGCAGGAAGTCGGTGTGTCTCGTGCTCTACAGATTAGCGGATACGTTTAAATTGAGTACTATGGTATTTCAAGATAAAGTCGGACTGCAAAACTTGTACAAAGTGTTGGCATACTGCTTAGATCAAACGTCCTGTAGACGGAGTTTAATAGCGACTCACTTTGAAGAAAATTGGAAAGAAAACGACTGCGCTGAGATGTGTGATCATTGTAGGAAGCCTAGCCTAGTTAGAAAGGAGATTAACGTGGCGCAATATTGCAGACAATTGTATGAAATTATGACTAGAGCCGTGCAAAACGAAACACGATTGACCGCGCTGAAACTCATAGATGCTTGGTACAGTAAAGGTGCCTCATCGTTGCGAGTATCTAGCGTGCCCGTGCCAAGTTTTACGAGAGAAACCGCGGAGGCTGTCGTAGGGCATTTACTGATAAACGGTTATCTGCAAGAGGACTTTCATTTTTCAGCATATTCCACGATATCGTATCTTAAACGCGGACCTAAGTCAGGACTGGCTCTTGGCAATGATCACAAGATACTCTTTAACTACGAGCTTTGTTAACATTCGTTGTAATCGATAGTACGCGGCGAATTGTGGTCGTAAACGATTTCTTGCAGGTGTTTACGCGATATGATTACGATGTCTTCTCTCGCTCGCTCTCGAAATCGCGTATTGGCACAAACTATATCATGCGTTTGCATGATAGTCACTTAAAAAACTACTACATTATGCATTAAAACAGATAAAACATAATTGCAAATTTTCTAAATTAATTTTCTAAATTAATCGTAAAATGATCGAGATTCGTTATAATTCCACAATTGACAATACAACTTGGTAGATTAGCCTCGAATAAGAAAAAGAGAGAGAAGTACACACACACCCGTCATGATTAGGAAGCATGAAAACGGTGAATAATCGATAAAAACGGTCTACGCGCGCGAGGTATGACAGATGTAGCGAAATGTCAGCGGGTCGGATAGTAGGATAGGCGATAGGTTCCTTTCCGCGATCAGATGAAAATATTGATCTTGGATAAGGAGGATAGCCGCGTTGGTGAGCTACGCGGCTGCCTGCCGTCGTATGACTGAACATGTATGCATGTTGGAAGATGAAGCTAAAATGAGGAGGGAAAAGAGAAACTTGTAGAGGAACAAGAGTGCGTCGCGTACGCGTCTGCAGATTTTAATTAACGGATATCATTGAAATTGACGTACCTATGTATGTACTTGCGCGATAGTGGCGGCGGCGGCGGCTCGGCGACGGCGACGGCGCTCGCGCACTAAGCAGTGACGCTTGAACGTCAGCGATTTAGAAGCAAGGACGTTGATCGCTCTGCCGATGATCTCAATTTTACTTATGCACCACGAGAAAATGTTTCAATGGCACTAACTCGATCGAGATATTGCGAGTTTTCGAGGATATATCCATCCCCTTCGATGAAGAATGGCAGAGTCTGACGATTCGGGGCTGGAGTACGCGACTGCGTTATCGTGGAATCCGGAACTCAACAACGAGATATGCCGAGACGTTACCGCGACGCGCGGATACGCATTATCGACGCACTCCGTATGTAACGAGGCTAATTGAGACGATAACGCCGTCGCGTGCACGTATCAGCGATCGTACGCTCGCACGAGGAAGGAAGGAAGGAAGGACAAGTCGGTTCAACTCTGAGGCAAATCCATCCTAGATCCGTTGCTTTTTGCCCGATTATGCTCACCCTCCGTCCTACGTTCTCCGCCGGTTGGCTTCGTTCGTCGCAACGTCGATGTGGATCGCGACTTGAGCGTCTCATGAACGAAGATAGCCCGGATCGTGTCTGGACCTTTTGCAGAGGCAAAAGAGTTGCGGCGACGCATCTCGTAAGTGAGTAAGTGAGTAAAAAAAGACCGGATTTGCGTATTAACGAACACTTGAATTTTTCAGAATACATGTTTACGGTCTAAGGGCATCGCCGACACTTGTTCCCCTTGCTGAATTCACTCGTACGTATACACAGGTGTCTTTTTTTTTTTTTTTACAGCGAAAACTAAGTACGACGTAACGGACCGTCTGCAGTAATCTCGACGGCAACGACAACGACAATGCCTCTGCCCAACATTCTGAGAAAAGCGAGCAGTTATATCCTTGGCGAGTGCGGCCAGGACAATCGACGCGTCATTTATCAGGACGGTGAAGCATTATTCTGTAAAAATAACGTCTGCGTGCATCCTCCTACGTTAATGAGACAGCACGCCGACGTGGTGCATCATCCTGGGTATATGACTATAACTTGTAAGTTGAACAAGAATTCGAATTTGCCGACCCTGCACCTAAGTTGGATACCCAATAGCACGTTGCGCAAGCATCCTACCGCGTTGGAAAATCTGAGTGCTAGGAACGTTGCCGCGCATCGCGACGACGATCCGATCTCTCCGCGTTCCCGAATCCCCGAGAAGGCACGCCGCGGCGATTCACTCAGCGTTTCGGATGTGAGACACGAGCTCGAGAATGAAAACGAGAATGAAAATGAAAACGAAAACGATACCGAGAGCGATAATGGAAATGGGAAATTGGACGTGTGCTTGGAGGCGAAGGAACCCGTCAACTGCGGGGACTGTGAACGCGTCTGCTCCGGTTCCGGCTACCGTTACGGTTATGACTTTCTACGTCGTCGAGATCCAGGCGCGGTCAATCGCGACGACGCCAAAAACGCCACCAAAACTACCGAGACCGAGGTCGAAAATCGTCCGAATGCGGATTCGGTAGAGCCGAGCAACGAGAAGAATGGAGGAATGGATTTGAAGGAGCGGGACTTTAACGAGATCGACGCGAGAAGCATCGATGAGGAGCAGCCACGCTTCTCGTTCCGCGACGACGACGACGACGTGAGCATCAAGAGTCGTAGCTTGTCATTAACATCGACGTGCAGTTTGTCAATCTCGGTACCTACCGACGTAGGTACGTAGACAAGATGCTTGGATGTAGACCAAGCGGTCTGTTGCCGGTCTTTTCATTGCGCTCTCGTACGATTAATGATGTTAGAGCGATGACGTTGTTTGTGCAGCTGAGGAAATGCCGTCGTGGATGAGATCTCCGGAACTTTTAGCGCTACAACACAATCTTGTCTTTCCGGAGAGCGCGACCGCATCGCCTGTGACGCTGCGTAGAGCGCATCGATGCAGAAGATTCTCGGTGGATCTCGGCGAGATGCGATCCTTGAGGCTGTTTTTCGCCGATCCTGCTTGCACCTGCGGTCAGTTGGTCGTGGCGAGCAGAGAGAGCCAATATAAAATCTTGCATTTCCACCACGGCGGCTTAGACCGGCTAGCCGCCACTCTACATCAATGGCATCAATTGCTTTATCCGCGCTTGAACGCGGACACGGAAGAGACTCTACCGTACAGGTATAAAATTAGGCATAATTATATAATGTAAAATTGTGCAAATTTCTCTGTCGAATAATGTTTATGCACAAGTATTCACATCGCGTCGTGTTAATACGTGCGAATGTCACGCGTTGCGCAGGCACTTTATGGTATGCCGGCCGGAAGTAAGCCGGGACGAGCTGCATCCCGAGGAGGGTCAAGTGCCGATGATCACGTCGCTAGCTTGGAAAGATTTGTTGAATGAACGCGGTCAGGTGGAGGACGATCTTGCTCTTCGTAAGGGAATATTTTTCGGAGGTTTGGAACCGGCACTACGAAAGATCGTTTGGCCTTTCCTGTTGCACTGTTACTCTTATCAAAGCACGTACGAAGATAGAGAGCAGATTGATGCCATTAGACGGCAAGAGTACCAAGAGATACAGAAACGCAGACTGAGCATGAATCCGGAGCAAGCCGAGCGTTTCTGGCGAAATGTGGTGTGCATAGTGGAGAAAGATGTTGTCCGTACGGATAGGGCTAACCCGTATTATGCTGGTGAAGGCAATCCGAACGTCGAAGTAATGAAGTGAGTATCGAGACAAATTGTCGCCTCTAAGAATCTCTTTTCCTCTCTTCTCTCCTCTCTTCTCCTCCTATCCCCAAATTTATACTATTGCGCGCTTTATATCGTGTCGCCTATTACTATTATATGTATTTCCTCCCATTTTCTCCTATTTTCTTTCGCAGGAATATTTTACTCAACTACGCGGTATACAATTGCCGCTTGGGTTACACTCAAGGAATGTCCGATCTCCTAGCTCCGTTACTAGCCGAACTCAACTCTGAAATCGAGGCCTTCTGGTGTTTCGCGGGTTTGATGCAAAGATCGGTAGCCGTGTGCACTCCAACCGATACAGATATGGACAGAAATCTGTGCTATCTTCGAGAATTAGTAAGAATCATGGTACCAGATTTTTATGCGCATCTTCAAAAGCACGCGGATGCCTTGGAGCTTCTATTTTGTCATCGGTGGATACTCTTGTACGTACAACCGTATCTCTCGTGCATTTATACAAGTATATCTCACCTAACAGCAAAAACTATATATTTCGTAGTTGATTTCATAGTTTTTTTTTTGTACAGCTCAATTTTATCTGTATCTTACTTTTTTCTCTCGTTCCTCATTGTGCAGATGCTTGAAGAGAGAATTCCCAACTGAGATAGCGTTAGTTATGTGGGAAGCCTGCTGGGTCAATTACTTAACGGATCATTTCCACTTGTTTCTTTGTCTCGCTATAATGTGCGTTTACGCGGATGACGTGATCGCCCAAGATCTTCGAACGGACGAAATGTTGCTGCATTTCAGTTCATTGGCCATGTACATGGACGGGAACATTATACTTCGAAAGGCACGAGGCCTGCTCCATCATTTCCGTCAGCTTGTGCGCCTACCATGCACGTTAGCCGGACTTTGCCGACAATGCGGTCCAGGAATGTGGGACAGCGCGCACGATCCGGTGATAGAGTGCGTGGGCCACGAGGATACGCACTGTCCCTATTTAAATAATTACGAGTAACTGTCTAATTTATAGGAAGAAAGAAGAAAACGCATCAGTATTACTTGACGTACGGATTAACTCGTTTCGTCGAATTACTAAATTAATCAAGTCCACTCTCTCTCTCTCTCTCTCTCTCGTTCTCTCTACACAGATCTTTCTTTATAACATACTTTAATTAGTAGCCTATAGTTTCCCGCAAACATTAATATGTACAAAATATATCGAATCTCTAGCCATTTTGCTCTCTGGATTTACATGCGAATAAACTCAGTTGTCGCACACGCAACGATACGCGCGAGATACGCGTCTTTGTACATGCTGTTCGAACACTTTTTTAATTGACCAAAAAGGAGTAAAGTAAGAGTATATATCGCCTGTGTTAATCACCTATGTCATATGTTATACATTGTTGATATTTCGATTTAAGCCAATACCGAAACACAAAGACATATCTCAGAATTCAATCTCAAATCAAGTTCAAAGTCAGTTAAAAAGTAAACTTACCAGACTTTAACAACATTGTATATCAATAGATAAATATCTGCAGTATTCGCAATGTTAAAGACTGACGAATGAAAGAAAAGGATAATCAGTACAAGCTAATGTCCTCAGCTGGGATAGGGAGATATCCGTCATCTAATCTTACTCCGATACCAGCTTACAATCTAGTAGGGTGCTCGTCTGCTGGAAACCAAAAGGAGAAATCAAATCGTACAAGTACACGTAAATGCTATTGTAAATATATACCCGAATCGTGCAGGGTATAAATTAATAGCGTATATGTTCAACTCCAAAGTGTTCACTTATGTTCGTATGCATACGACACATTCTCGTACACGTACGTAAAACAGCGTAGAACTTTTCTGTTTTCTCTCGTAGCTTGAGATGTAACGCGCCAAATTTTCGCTTTTACTGTTGAAAATTGATCAAACGTACTTTCTTTTGCGAAATGCACAATTGCACCCACTGTTATTTTATGGAATTTATTCAAAAACATATACGAAATTATTGCGGTAAGCTACTTTCACCGAGTGATTCTAAACGAATAAAAATATCAATTCATCCTTTGTTTATTATTATTATTATTATTATTATATAGTCCGTTGTCACAAATATATGTAAAGATGAAGCTGCTTTATAATATTCAAGATTTTACAGATACTGTGCCTATACAACAAAAGCGATTGTAATGCATTCCATGCTAATCCACTTGATCAGGGACATAAAATTTTATCAAAAATAGCTTTTATCGCGCTTTTATCGTGCTATCTGGTGTCACGTTGAAATCTTGAAGAGAAATCTATCTGTGTTAAGATTTGCTCCGTGCAGATCTCAGTTTGAAATAAATATAAGAATGTAGAGTAACATGTGTGTGTGCGTGTGTGTGTATATATATATATATATATATATATATATGTATACCGGTGCGAATAAATCGGTAGAGGGATCGACTCTCACTCTTGTATAATCAACCATTTATTATTATCATTCTTTCCAATTGCTTTTGCAAAAAAAATATATATGTATTTATATACGCGCGCGTGCGTATGTATGTACGTATGCACGCGCACTCGCAATATTCTTCATTGTACGCTACATTTCCACAGGTACACAGATGTGACGGACATGCTGCAAATACCTTTTTGGCAGTTTTTTTTATACGTTTCTTGTACAAAAATACAATTTCAAAAAAAAACATAACATCGTAACATCACAACTTTGCTATTGCCGCTACTATCACATATACGCTAACGTTATTTTACTATAAATACACGAACATGAATTATTTTAGCGTATAAAATAAAGTATAAATACAATGACGGAGAATCGTTAGAATCTCCGTGTAATAAAGAAATCACGCATATCTGACCTGGGATACAATACAAGTCCTGAAAACATACGTATAAAGATGAACATTCTACAAATTTCTACATTGCTATATCTCCTATGTTAAACATATCCGATATTTGACTTATACATGCCGACTTGTGCCAAAGTATTGTCGGATCCGTACGTGTGAGCACATATCCTGCCATAAATAACAATCGCCTCACATCGATATCCCAAAGATTTCACAGATCGCGAATCAATCGTGTTATAGATCGTATTGAACCAACAACCCCCCTCGCTCTCATCCCCTGCCCATCACTTTAGTCATTCGGTCCGCGAACACGATGCCTATACCGATATTGATTGACTGTTGCTGCGACATCCATATTCTTACTGTTGATAAATTTTGAAATGTATCGGAGCTACATAGTCAACTTTCGTAAATATTCTGCATTTGTCTCACGATAGAACTTATAACATAAAAATCAAGTTCTCTTCTCTTTTGATTGTGATATAAATGATTTTCATTTTGTTATCGACTGATCCAAAATTGCAAATGTATTTGTATAAAATTGACCGACACTAAAATCATACAAGCAATAGCCCATACTACGACGAAAATTAACCAACACTTGCCCGAGAAAGGACTTGCGAATTTATTAATGACCCCGAGACCGATGACCTTGTTAGTCTTTTGCCTGGCATAATAAACCAAGAACGTAGGTATTAAATACTGAATTCCTGCTCCAGCGTACGAGCCTGTGATACCAACCAATATCGACAGATCTTTGGTAGTCATTGCAATCAGGTACGGTGGTATTACCGCCAAGACGGGGAAGACGAGTTTCTGAAGACATAAATTGTAAGATGTATCCTCTTTTAAAAAAAGCGACTGCAAATTATTTCGGAGGGTAATTGCTATAATGGGAAAACTGGTACTTAAAGTAAATACTGGGAAAAGGGCTAAAAAGTATTCCACAAGGAGCATGAAAATATTGTCGTTCTTGGAACAATCACCCGAACCACGTGGTCCAAAATCCAAAGTATAAAGATCATCCAAACGCTCAAAGGCGAAGATGCCAGTTAGAGCCAGTAATAAATAAAAGAGAGCGATTAAGGTGTAATCGAGAGCTAGAAATCGATTTAGTTTAGACTTATTCGCTATTGGTGCAACCAAGGCCGGTAACGAATGATGACACATGAAGGAGTAAACGCAAGCGCCGAAAAGACTGGGAATTCCTAAAATGGCGATTAGCAGTATTATTTCATTTATTCGCGATTATAATTTATGTATCTAATAGCACTAATCTCTGTTAGTGTAAAATGATGATTAATCGATCTTCCAGCTTACCGGCTAAACTCGCGATAGGTGGATCACCACGAGGGCCGTGTACAAAGAGATTTTTTAAAGCGTACACGATCATTATAGTGAATGCGAGCCATCGCATTACCGAAGTCACTAATTGAAGATACTTGGTCTTTTGGACATTGAAAAATACAAATGGGCCCAATGACAGTGCGAATATAGTCTGAAAATAGAAATATGTATTTGCATATGTGAACATTAGAAGCAGTGAAGTTTTACAAATCGGTGACATACCAGAAATATTCTATATGCATCCAGTCGATTAATCGTGGTAGCTTCCCAGCAAAATTCAGTATCTGGTATGGTGTCGTTGCATGTAAGATTGTTTGGCAACCAAGTACAGGCAACATCTGCTAGCGACTTTGCGACTGCTGCACCATAAATACTTAAATCTCCGTATAGATATATGGCGAAACATAAATAGAATAGGGTTGTGCCGAATCTATTGAAAAAGATGGATGCCATTTGCCCCATCTCAATTTTATCGTGAATCACATAATATCTATAAGTTGTATCCGTATGATCTGGACTGGTTGTAAGAGGAGCTACCAGTGGGGTATCCTCCGAATCTGAATTGGAAGGACCAGATTCACCTATTGTTTGTAAGACCTGAAAAATATTTCAATTTGCAATATTGCAACATGTATATATACATATACAGTAGCGCTCATAAATATTTTGACACCAATATTTTTAACGATATTATTTTATTTCTATCATATATATGCAAAGTATTTTCTTATAAAGATAACAAGAGAATAAACTTTTGTACCGAAATCAATAAAAAAATAGTGCAACTTGTTGCTTACATATGAGTCTTTTACAAGAAAATCGTATTTGAAGTGACCATAAGTATTTTGACAATATGTAAATCTTTAATTTTAGTCGGAATT
>NJRQ01001246.1:19538-36487 GCA_003063805.1 Aphaenogaster ashmeadi
ATTTACATATTGTCAAAATACTTATGGTCACTTCAAATACGATTTTCTTGTAAAAGACTCATATGTAAGCAACAAGTTGCACTATTTTTTTATTGATTTCGGTACAAAAGTTTATTCTCTTGTTATCTTTATAAGAAAATACTTTGCATATATATGATAGAAATAAAATAATATCGTTAAAAATATTGGTGTCAAAATATTTATGAGCGCTACTGTGTATGTATTGTAACGCGAAAATGATGCCGCATGTATGTATCGTTGTCAATCGAATATGCCAAAGTGTCTGTGTAGCTATCGTCGTTACCTTGAATCTTTCTAAAACGTCTATAGAACGCTCGACTATCCTTTGTAGAAAGCTAAACAAGTTGGAAAACACTTACATGTTTTCGATGCTGGATATGCCTCCATGTAACAATAGCATTGGCAGATGCCATTGCTTCTATGACAAATGTAACCGTGATAAAACTATAGAAGAAAGAAGAAACTCATTGTCAGTGAGATCACGAAACAAGTTTGGTTATCTATGAATGCGATATAGCAAGTTCTTTCTACATACCTGATGAACGCTAACACTAAAATGACGCTTAATCCAAGTGCCCATCCTGCTCGACTAAATACAGCGGGTAAAGTCAAGGCGCCTGTTCCAACGATGAGATTGAAGATGTACACGAGCCCGACCTACGACCGCGCGGAGATCTCTTTGAGCGAACAGTCAAGTTTACTGTTTAGTGTTTATTGATTGAGGTTAGGGCCAGTAACTGCAGTAACGCGCTACGTCGTGCAAGCCACATTTATAAGCTAGACTTTTCCTTACCCACGTTGGATACTGATCGCTGATCGCTGACGGCTCGGACATCTCTCCTCTCCAATCGAGCCAGCGCTAAACTCGGAGAACGCGTATCTGATTGTGAGAGGATGTCGCGTCGCGTCGCGGCGCGTCTCGTCTCGTCTCGCTGCTTCGCGCCGTCTTGCTTGGTCTTGCTCACATGCGAGTCACTGACAAACGCCGCAAAATGCCAATGGTCATCGACTTATCGTTTCGTACTTTTCCGTTTACGCAACAGATATTACGAAAATGTTGACGTGCGCGGCACCCACGTGCTTCATTCCCGTTCAAATCAATCACGTCAAATAAATATACGTAGGTACAAGAGATAAATAATACGTCTTTCTTGCATACAATACCGTTAACAAGTTTTCTTTCACACTGCCAATTTCAACTTGGACTCGTTACCGACTTTTCATTGCGAGCTAGACACAGACGACCAATCGTCGATAAATATCCCGCAACGGCATAAAGGAGACACATCGTTAACGCGAATGGCGTTGCTAAATCGACCGATTGGAATGACTGCCTGATTTTTTCATATTTTCGCTTAAATGATTGATATAATCGTTGATAATTAAATGATCGTACTCCGCTCCAACTTGAATTTTCACAATTTTCAAGAAACGAAGAAACCGTGCTGTACGGCCACCTGAATGTAGGCGTAAAATAAGCTTATTATGATCTCGACTCGTGATTATTTTATTCTACTACTCTTTATTTTCTATTGTTTTTTTCTTTTCCGTGAAAATGTAAACTAGTTTTTGGAAAAGAATATATATATATATATATATATACATATATCTCCTTTATTTAGCCTCTTACATTTGTCTCCTCCCTCTTTTTCGCCAAACGGTTTTGAAAAAACTCGCGAGTTTCGAAAAAAACAAACTTCTTTAGAGGCTCGTCTGTATAATTCGCTATAGGATGTCTCAATCTCCCCGAGGATCCTTTTAATGACGGATTCTTTGACCAATTTGAGAAAATCTCTTCTTAGCAAAAATATCGAGATGCAAACTTTCAAATTATAAACGATTGAAAAAGGAAGACTTTTCGTGAACTGACAATAAGCTTTTCACAAATTCGAGTGGACAACAAAACTAGGATCTTCCGAGCCCAAGGGAAGGGGAGGATAAAATTTTTATCTGAATTACAAACATCGCTGAACATTACAAAAACTATCAACAGTATAAGGAATTTGTAAAAAGATCGGCACACATTAAAGAAAAATACGGGAATACGAGGAAACGTTTACATGACTAGCGGTCTACGACTGGTCCATTCGCAAAGGGTCGAAGATTTAGAGAGCGGGGATAATTTTAAAAAAATCACAATCATGTTTTTCAGACTTTTATTTTATAATCCCATAAGTCTAAAGTAGTCTTTAAGATGTGTACGTGAATGGTCTTGCGCAATACAATGGGAATAAATTATAATACTTTGGCTACGCTTACGGGGGGTCGAAACCGTGGTGCCTTTCTGTTTTCCATTTGTTTGAGCGAACGTTGGTACGACTTTTCCGGATCAGCGGTTTACCCCATCGTGTAAAAAAAAAAGGAAAAAGAAAGAAGACAAAAAAGGCCATCTTTTCCCTCAACGATAGGCAAATTGTAATAGAAAACAGAATAAACAGATAAGGAGTCAGAGGCTTGTCTCTCTGCGCGGAATGACGTACAACGTATGTTCAGCTTTGACGCAAGCATCTCTTAAAAATACCGCACATTAATCGGAATGCATTAATCGACGTTGATTGCCAGACTATGTGTCTGGAGGACTCCGTCGTTTCTGTCCGCGGCAAGTATAACCGACGATCTTTCCCGCGACAGAAACCTCGGAGTTATCCGCGTGAACGTTTCTTGCTCGAATTGTCGAAAAAAAAAAAAAAAGGCAATCGAGGTTTACGCGTACGACGTTTACGGGGGAGTGACGAGTCTAACGGAAAAGAAGCGTTCTGTTCTCGCGTTGAGAGAAGGATGTCTCGCGAGGAATATTTAGCTAAATGCTACCGTAGACACAAGTTATTCAAATATATAATACAAAGGACTCGATATAAGACAAGGTAGAAAAAGGTATTCGGGAATCGGGGCACATGTTTAAGATCGTTATATCGAATCGATGAAAGACGATGGAAAATGATCGTGTTTAAACGAGCAAGAACGAGTCGTCGATTTATTTTGGGTTGCCACCGAGACCGAGGAACAATCGCGGGAGGAGGGCGATATATCGTAAGCTCCTCTCTCTCCTCTCGTTTAATCGGACACGCTTACCTCACGCGTATCTTAAACACGTACATCCGAATTGAAAGAAGCTACCTTTGCCCCGGAGGAACCAAAGGGCAATCGTCGCGGAAGTTGATGTTACGTCCGCCTGCGAAACGAGACAAAAGCCCCTCTCTCTCTCTCTCTCTCTCTCTCTCCTCTCTCTCTCTCTCATTTCTCAAAGTCTCAGGGATCGGGGAATGATAGTATGCGGTCGAGAACGCGTTTAGAAGCACTTCCTGTGAACGATGGAGGGTCCGGACTCATCGTACTCCTGCTTCGAGATCCACATCTGTTGGAAGGTGGAGAGCGACGCGAGAATCGATCCACCGATCCATACGGAGTATTTCCTCTCGGGTGGAGCGATAATCTTAATCTTCATGGTAGATGGAGCTAAGGCAGTGATCTCCTTCTGCATCCTGTCGGCTATGCCAGGGTACATGGTGGTACCACCGGAGAGAACGGTGTTGGCGTATAGATCCTTGCGGATGTCAACGTCGCACTTCATGATTGAATTGTACGTGGTCTCGTGAATACCGCAAGCTTCCATACCTAGGAACGAGGGTTGGAAGAGGGCTTCGGGGCAACGGAATCGTTCGTTACCTATGGTGATGACCTGGCCGTCGGGAAGCTCGTAGCTCTTCTCCAAACTGGAGGAAGAGGCCGCTGTGGCCATTTCCTGCTCAAAGTCCAACGCAACGTAGCAAAGTTTCTCCTTGATGTCACGAACGATTTCTCGTTCAGCCGTAGTTGTGAAGGAATATCCTCTCTCTGTGAGAATCTTCATGAGATAGTCGGTCAAATCGCGGCCGGCCAGATCCAAGCGGAGGATAGCGTGTGGCAGAGCGTATCCCTCGTAGATCGGCACGGTATGGGAAACACCGTCGCCCGAGTCCAGCACGATACCGGTGGTACGACCGGAAGCGTACAGCGACAGCACGGCCTGGATCGCCACGTACATGGCAGGAGTGTTGAATGTCTCAAACATAATTTGTGTCATCTTTTCTCGATTAGCCTTGGGATTCAAGGGTGCCTCGGTGAGAAGGACCGGATGTTCCTCTGGAGCTACTCGCAGTTCGTTATAGAATGTGTGATGCCAGATCTTCTCCATGTCGTCCCAGTTGGTAACGATACCGTGCTCAATCGGATACTTGAGCGTTAGGATACCTCTCTTGGATTGGGCCTCATCACCGACGTAAGAATCTTTCTGTCCCATGCCAACCATGACACCCTGGTGGCGCGGCCTGCCGACGATCGAGGGGAAGACGGCGCGGGGAGCGTCATCCCCGGCGAAGCCAGCCTTGCACATACCGGATCCATTGTCAACTACGAGCGCAGCAACTTCCTCGTCGCACATGTTTGCTCTCTTGATTTATCTGCAAAGGAAAGATTACGATTAGCGTTGCAATATAGGCAGAGACAATATATGCCTATCGCGCGTATATTGCTAACAAAATTACAAATTATTATTAAAATTCAGATACGTCTTTAATTCTGCCAGAGATATCTCTCCGCGACAGTCGAAGGAGAATTGATCAGGCAATTGCAATCTCGAATTATCATCTTTCTAAAAAGCTATAGAAACTCGTTGGTTGGAAAAGTAACGGATGTATATCGTATCGCCGCAAGTATCCCATTATAGCCGGTGGTGACCGGTACTCGCTCTTGAAATACACTCAAGATGGCGTCGAAAAGACACGTAATATATGTATAAGCACGCTTCGAACGATTCGATCGCGAATTATATTCGAGATGTGTCAAACGTTCAAGAGATGTGAATGCGCGTACATTTGTCAAGCGAAGGTAATGATCAAAATCGGCAGGACGAGAGACAGAGCGCGCAGCCTCCTTATCAACACCAGATGCGAAAGCAACGTTATCGTTATTAATTATCGGAACCGCACCCTACCCTACTCCAACTTGCGCTGCCCTGCCCTTCCCCGCCCCGCCCCGCCCCTCCCCTCCCCTCCCCTATCCTACCCACTCCGCCCTTTCACAGCCGATGACGGACGACAAACGCGAGCTGTGGCCCGATGGAACGCGAAATTTTTCAAAACTATAATAAAATTTTGCAAATTTAGCGCCGATTTCGTCTCGCCTGCGCAAACTGTCGCTGCATCGGGCGTAACAGTAGCGAGTGATGACACGCGTACATCCTTGGATTTTCTTTCACGATGAGTTTTCGTCGAAGGTGCAGTGATCTAATCGTTATACCAATCGCGTTGCGTTCGCGAATAACGTCTCTTCACATTGGAACACTTTCGACGCGCTTGCGCGCACTACCCCATTATAATGCACATTCACCACCTACTTGTCGTTCGCACTTTGTACGATATCATCCGACATTATTTTTGTCACCGCGCACTTTTCTAGCCCTTCCCGTTTCTTCGCTACGATTAACGTGCCAATCCTAGGTATCGCTCCGCGATCGTGATCGCTACACTTTGCATAAACTTACATTTCGTGTAAAAAATTCAAGTTATGTACAAGTTTAAGCAGCGACACTGCCGCACTGTCGACCGATCCAACACCGAACACAGAGTGCAGCCGACGATAGGCTCGCGGTGTATTATATGAACAGATGCGTTGTTCCTCGGCCCCACCGCTCGACTCTCGGCCAATAAGGGTGGGACACCCTCGACCAATCCTGACTTTCTTTACCATATATGGAAGTACTCTGACACAGAGGGGTTTCCGCAGTCGCCCCCCGCCCCGCTTAGCCGCCCGCGCCCGCTGTCGCTACCTCGCCCCGCGCCGCGCCGCGCCGCGCCGCGCCGCGCCGCGCGGCGCGGCGCAGCGCAGCGCGACGCGACGCGACGCGATAAGCCGGTGTTTCCACGAAACACCAACCGATGTGAACGTATCCGCTAAATTGCCCTTCAAACTCTGCGGGCCTTACGATCGAATCGATTGTAAAGATCAGCAGACGAGAATCAAGCAGTTCGGTCTGCCAACTACACGTTTCGCTTGGCGATTTTGCTGGGCTGATTCGCGGAAAATCATTCGTAATCCGCGAACCGGAAAACGCGATCGCCTAGAATGGAATCCTCATCGATACATTTCTCTCTTTCAAGCTTCAATCCGAATCAAGTGGTGAATCAAGTTTGTGATCAGCCACGTATTACACATTATATTGCCGAGAAGCAGAAGCGCGCGTCTATCGCGTAAGCGTCGTATACTACGTTAACGCGAGTGTTGCTTCCGTAGTAACTTACTCAAATTACCGATAATTCACTCCGCGTAAACGGGGTTCAACCCCCCGTCGTCGCAAGTTACGATAATTTGAGTAAGTTACTACAGTTAAGTAACGCCTCGCGTAAACGTAGTAATAGGTTAGTTAGTAACGCGCTACGCGTCGTTGCTATTAATAAGACGTTGCGTCGTGCCGCAACCACCTGCCTCCCTGGCCTGTGGCGTTATACACGTCTATAACCACTTGTCGTCGACAACCTGTCGTCGACCACCTCGACGTTGCTGCGATGTTACGCGACTCGTAGGCAAGAAAGCCAGCATGAAACGCGGCGCGAATTCGCTTGGCAAGATCCAAGAAAAGAAAGAATCGACAACTCGACCGCGCGCTCGTTAGCAAAGCTCTCTACCTACGTTCAAACTAAATATTGCAGCAGACCGACAAAGCAGAACGACTCCGCGGTTCGCGTTCAAAGAAAATACAGCGAGCGATATCGTATACGTATGTGCATACGTAACGTGACAGGCTACCGGGTTAGCCGGTACACGCGGCTGTCACTTACCTCTTTCTTGTTTAACGCTGTTAAACGCTGTTCGCGAGCGATCGGATCGGATCGAATACGGACGAGAATGTCAATCGGCAACCGAACCAACACCGTGCAGCAGCCAGCACCGCGAACGCTGTGAGCAGTGAGCGAGATCGTCCAGCCGAACCAACAACCAACCGTGAGTCGCGCCGCGCCGCGAGCCGGTATCGCGTGCGCCGCTCCGCTCCGCGCCGCGCCGCGCCGCGCCGCGCCGCGCCGCCTCGCGCACGTCACGTTGGGCATGGACTCGTCCAAAGGTGTGGTCGGCATTCAACATCCGGCATTTTTACCGACTATGCATTTTTTAAAATCTTATTCTAAACCTGTCCTGTCTCTTGGCGTCTATTTTTAGAAGCGTAAGGCTCGCGATTACGCCAAGAGCGATCGCGAATCTCCTCGTGCTCGAAGGAAATTGCGTTTATCGTTCGATCGCGTCTCGGGACGTACGATACGTACCACGTACCGATCTACCGTCGATACCCCTCGTCGTGCAATAGACTCGTCCATCCAGCTTCTCCCACCGTGCGGATTCACAGCTCTTGCCATATATGGGCATAAAACGAAAGCAACGCGCCGATTGGTCCGTCAGCCGGCTAGCGGCTAGATTCTCCAAATGCCGTTTCAAATCGTACGATACGTCGCGGAGAGCGTGTCTCTTGGAAGTATATACTAGCGTAAAGACTCGCTTTAAGATTAACCGTCGCAGCTACCTGCTGATGAGCCTGCGAGCTCGTGCATACGTACGTGACATTCGTCGACGTACGTCGGCGATATGGTTCTTTTTAAATATTCTCGAATAGGAATAGGTTATTTATATCTCTCTGAACGCGCGCGCTTTACTCGCATTCAGAAAGATTGACTCGCAGCGACTTTCTAAAAGGATTGACGAATAACAAAAAATTGTCCAACAATTGCAGAATATTCCAGACAACTAATCACGTTCGCGAATGTCGTTCTCGGAAATGGCGTTATGCCGCGCGCAACCACATCTGCAACCAGAAAGATTTGCAAAAATCTCTAATGCGTGAAGCGCTTTGTGGTAGATGGATATGATGATAGGAACGCAAATCTCGATGCGGGTGATTGAAGCGACGATTAATAGATGAGAGAAAGGGGCCGTTCACCGTTAACGAATTGTGACGTAAGATGCACGCGTTTTTCTTGAAAAGAGACGAAAGCCTGCTCATGCTACGGTAGGCAGGGGTAGGCAGGGGTAGGCTGTACTGTAGGCTGTAGGCTGTAGGCTGAGGTAGATTCAAGGGCAGGATACGCGCGGCGCGCGCGAGTGCGTTGCACTCTTTTGCCACACGTACGCCACGCCACGTCATACGCTACGTCCAGACCCTACGTCCATGGGCGTCCGCAGGGGGGGGGGGCAAGAGTGGGCATTTGCCCCCCCCCCCCCCGGGAATCAGCAAAAAATTTAGCGATTGCTCTCCCTTTGAATAAAGGAAAGACAAAGTTGTGCTAACCTTGCCGATCTTTGCCCTAATTCATAGAATTATAATTTCAAAAGGTGTATAAATTTCAAATTATAAGTATTCTAATTCTGGAAGTAATATTTTGAATCATGCCCACCCCTGGAAAAAATCCTGCGGACGCCCTTGCCTACGTCCTACGACAGGCTCTCGTCTGTCGATATAATATGGACTGGTTAATACGAATACAGACAAACGGACACCTAACTGGTGCGAGGTGCGAGGCTCTCCCGTCTGGTTACGTGGGAGAGAGGCCCGCTTCAAAATCGATACGCTCCTTCTTGGAGCAGAGCTGTCTCACATCGTGGTCTCGTCGCGCAGCGCAGCCGAGCACGTGACCGGCCACGACGAACGTACGGTGCGAAAAAAGGAATACTTGCTGCTCGACGAGCATCAAGCACCTACTACAGTCGCCGAGCGATACAGATGATCCCTTGCTATATATGTAGATATAGATGGTCGAATCGTTACATTTCCCGTGCGTTTAACACTCGCGCTTTAACAATCTTCGATGATTCATCCACGAGATGACTGCGTGTGCTTCGCGAGGAACGCTGTTAGGAACGCCCGATTACGCTCGAGTCATTTAAACGTAACGGTTTCGTGACGCGATCGACGTGATTACTAATTAATCGAGCTGCTCGATGACGTAGCACGCGACGTATCAATATCTCACGTCTCGTCCGCGATATCTCGATTAATCCGGTATGTCTCTCTTGGAATAAAATAATTAATCCTGTTACGTTCACGCGCGTCCTAAAGACCCAATGACCCGAGATATGTCGACCTTGTCCACCATATAAGGTCTCGCGCCAAGGTCTTGGAAGACTCGCGCGTAAGGACCTCGAGTCGCGGCTCGCGCTCTTGCATATGTTGCATCGAGTCATCGGCGTTCTCCTTATCCTTAGCGAACACGACGCATCACGACGTGTCTCCCCCTAACTTATCACCATGATTGAAACGATTCACACGTTTCGGGACACGTCATTTTCGATGAGTAAACGAGATATAAACTCGCGAGTCAAGAATTCGACGAATAAGAAAAGTCCAACTTGAGCTGCCGCATGCTTTCGGGGTTCGGTACAATGGCTCGCGACTCGCAATGAGAATTTCAGCGGAAATTGACGTTGCCCGCGAGAAGAATTGAGACTCTTTAATGAATGATGTATCGAAAGTGGGCAGAAAACGGGCATTGCCCGGCCGCCACCGGAACCGATATACTGTCTATACAGTGTGGTCTAATAACGTTTGGTTTCTGTCATCGCTGTTTCGCAATATCGCTAAAATGCGCGCGCGTACGCCTAAACTTGAGCTGCTGATGAAAATATAGCGAGTGCTTTATCACAAAATATTTAACAATTTAAAAACAATTTACTTTATATATATATATATATACACATATCAAATGTAGTACCTATAAGATTTTAACGTGATTCTTGCACGATTCGATCCGATATAATCTCGTAACAGTACTGTCGTACACTCGGTTGACGCTATCGTTCGGTATGTGCCACGCGAGGGATCTCAACCGTGCGATAATACTCGATTGCGCTACCTATTCGATGTTAGCTTATTTCATGTAGCATCGAAAAATCGGAAATTTGCAACTACTAATTGTACTAAAAAAGATTCTTTGAACGGACGAATAAATTCGGATCATTAATGGAAAGCGAATAAACATTTATACACCTGCTCGTAAGAGCAAGAATCGGGCGCAATCGTTTAATGTATCCCTTCGTCTTTGCCATATGACACATTCGCATGGATTAGTCATCGTTAGCCATGTCGCGTCGCGTTGCCTAGTGTCACGTCACGCGAATGGAATGTTACGCCGAGAGACAATCTTTCTCAAGAAACCATGCTTATCGTAAAATGTGCCATTAATATCGAAACTGTTTAAGAATCGTAGCAGCGAGTCGTTGACTAACGTTTCCTCTTGACAAGTTTAACGAACTGTATCGACAATGAATTAGAATATTAGTTTCAATATCGTAATTTGTACTTAGGAGCAAGCGGTCTGGCCCATCTCTCTCACTCGCGATACGGGACGAGCGTGCGCGTGAGAGAGATAAGCAGGGGCGAGATGGGGGAGATAAAGACGTTACTCTTTACTGGAAAGCTCTCTTGGATATGTAACCATATTTGGTCCGTTTTGCCCATTTAGATCGTTATCTTGCATTTGATATAGCAACGTGTAAGTCTTAAGGTGTCGCTGGCGCGCAACTCGAAATTTCGTTGGATGACGTTGGATTCTTGGGATTCAATTCTTGTTTACACAACTAACCTAAAACCAATAGACAGCTGGCAAACGAATGCACTCTCGCATACGTTATCAACTATTCGCGTTCTTGACTCCTTTTCCAGAGACTGCGATTAACGAGCTCGCGTGAAACAGTCAAGGATTCGAAATGCGGTCATGGCTTCGTAACTCAATGAACTGCGTGTGTGGCTGTGTGTGTTTCTTTGTGGATAGCCAAATACGGCTTTATCTTTCTTACTGTTTGTACTATGTTATTATCGACCGCCTTTTTCCTCACTATTCGCAAAACTAACATTTTGCAATTTATGATTACGAATTCGCAAATGTCTGCATTGCGATGCCAAACGTAAATTTGCGTAGAAAGGCGGATAGTTTTTTTAGTACTTTCCGGAACGCACCTAACGTTTAGTTATCATTTGATCGAAATACCGACATATGTTTTTCCCTGTCTGCTCGAAACGAATCGTGCTCGAAACGTTTATCGCTTTCGACTGAAAACAATTTGAAGTGAGAGGTAGTTAAATCTTACCCTCTCTACGCATATATAATTTTACGCGATTGTTTTATTTCCAAAAAACTTTTTACATTGTTGGAACTGTGGATAATCGCTACGAAAAGTATATAATAGATGTTTCGCATGTAACATTGAAATTAAGACAGATAAGCAAATATGATGGAACGAATGGATATAGATATATCGAGTGCACGGAGTTTTGTGCATGTCTCGCGAGAAAAGATGCACCGGATCAGCATCGTCGGGCCGGCAAACAAGAGGGAGAAGGATGACTTACAATAGCGAACAGGAGCGTAACGAAAGATTTCCGTGACTTTCGGCAAATCATATTTCTAGTTGGAAAATTGATAGTAAATCTTGAATAAATTATGGGCGCATGTATTATATGCTATTATCGCGCGAACAATTGTCAATTAATTTTAATATGGCTCCTATACGCGCGAGATCGCAGGACGAACGTTTGGAAATACACATTTCCGACATCTTTTAAGTGGCTAATTATAATATTTGAAATTTCATTTATACATATATAAAAGGTAATAAAATTGGGTCTGATTAATAATAAAATTCTATATAAGATTTAATTAAGATGGTTCAAGAGAATGAAATATAGCCTCGTGTTTTTATTCATAGAATAGAATATGTGTAGAACTTTATTCAAGTACATTGAACTTTTAATATAACGAGTGAATCGGAAATCTCCGCGTACGTCGCGTCAAGCCAAAACTAAGAAACTTCTCTTATACGCAAATGTTATTACGCATGTGTTTATTTTCGCGTTGCTTCGTTGTCATTTTTGTCATTTAAATATATAGATAAGCAATCCGTTAAACCGTTAGCTGCATTAGCTTACTCGAGAGTACAAGTTCCACAATATAATATTTCTGGGATGATTTCTCAACGAACGGTTATTCTCTCGCAGGTACGAAAAAGTGGATTGGTATGGTTTAGAGATAGCGACGAAGGAGGCCATCAGGGGGATCGACCTAGAAGAAAACCTGCTCCTGTCGTGACACCTGTCTCCCCGTTATACATATATACAGGCATTCCGAGAGGAATGCAAAACGATGATGTAAGCCGACACACCAGTATTCCAGTGTCAGCATCGTGATTGTTGTTTTTCGATTGAAAAAGTAACCGTGGTCGTCATTACAAACAACTAGACGATACAATAAATTTTCATAAGTTTGCAATATAGGATTCGAAGAACGTCTCGTCCAAGCTTTATGGTGTTTGGCGGTTGTGGAGAAATCGATGAGAAACGTCTGCAGTGGGCACCACGCCCAAAGCGAGGGAGGTGCACCGCGACGAACCCCATGTAGGGAACCATGAAACAACTCTATAGCACTATTATACATATATATACATATATACACCCGCGCGCACACGCACACGCATCGAAAATGTGAGTACAAAGTACCCTCTCTTCGGCCCGTAACATTTATAAATGACTCGACCTAACCCAATGATCTATCAAAGCCCTCTAGCTTTCAAAGATGTGTTTCTGCTTTTTTCCGCGATAGGGATGCTCTGAATTATAGTTCGTAATAAAATCCAAGTACGAATTACGATCGCATCGGTGTAACCTGACGTAAAATCTCGCAACCATTACTCGTCAAAAAATCATTTTTCGTAACTTAACAGACATCGCGCGATGACGTCTCAACAGTAGACATTTTTACAATTTCCGCTTTTTTTAATCAATACTATAGAATAGCCATGTTTTTCACGTCTCGCATGGTTTTTATTACCTCTTTCCTCTCTTTTTACGTTAACGTGACAGGAAACAATAAGCGTAATGAGAAACTTATTTCGTTTCCCACATTATCGAGGAGAAATTGGCCGCGCCAATAAAGTCAGTGACTTGGTGGCTTGGTTTAATTAACCCGAGGCGACGGCAAGATGTTTTCACGGCTTCAGAAATCAAGGCCACGTACGCGCACGTTTCACAAGGTTGACCGTGTAGCGCGTCGCGTGAACACAAGCGTTCCCATCTTTGCTAATCTCTCTCTCTCCCCCCCAAACCTCTCTCTCTCTCTCTCTCTCTCTCTCTCTCTCTCTATATATATATATATATATATATATATATATATATAGAGAGAGAGAGATAATTTAGAGAGAGATAATTAAAGATAATTTAATTACAACAACAAATATACAACTTTTGTTTTGGTACTTTTTGTTAAAAAATTTGTAAAAACGTATATAAAATAACCGTGATTTCAGAGGTTTTTAGGCGCTAACTTTTTAAGGAAGCATTTTTCGACCCATGTTTATAGGAAATTTTTTGTTCAGAATTAAATTTCCTATAAAATCTTAAAGTCTGGCTGGAACGTTTGGGGCCACCCTGTATATATATACAATATATTCTGACAATGAGAATAAATCGCAAACAAAGCGAACTTCGAGAAGAGCCTTACGAATTAATATTAATCTATTTTTATATTAGTTTATTCAGTCAGAATATCGATAAATTCATTATGAAACCGAGTTCTCTTTATTATATAGACAAAACGAAGAAATCTTAAAGATCGTTTTATAACAGAATTTGTTGATTCTAATATATTTGGTCGAAAAATAGATTTAGATGGTTAATAAACTTAAATGTTAACAAGGACCGAATTTTACTGCGTCGACATTACTTTATAAAGTTGAAAAACTTTTAATCCATATCGATAATCCATTGTAAACATCTCACGTACTCGTTATTTATGGATTTTGTTGCTAATCATTTATTGTTAGAGATAGAAACAGGATTAGAGAGTTTCAAGTCAACATTTATAACCATCAACTTTAATAAATAACAATAATGAAGATTCCTGAAAAATGCAACGTCTCCGTTGGTTTCAAGTCCGGGATAAAAACATAAAACATAGTTTTTCCTTCCTGTGGCGGGATGTTACGTCAATAAGGCGATATACTCCGGATGTCGGTATCCTTCGTGATAAAGCCTGAATAGGATTTTTATGCGATTCTTTTGTTCGTGTTACTGCAGTATTCTTACTTGCTAGACAATAATTAGCCTCATCAAGAGGCTATGCGCATGCAACGCGATGCAATTGGAGCGATTCGTTTGACTCGACTAACGAGGCTCCATGATTCGCATCCATGTATCAAATGCAACGTAATGATATTATAGGCTCAAATATTATAAGCTTTACGTTATTACAATTTACGTTATAGTGTTGAGAGCTCTACTTTTTACTATAAGAATGCAAATTCTATATCACGCGCCTATACAGATATTCTAAATATATTAAATAAATTCATTTTATATATGAACCGTTTGATACACGCAAAATCAATTTATCTGTTTATTTACGATATCTTTTTATACGATCTGATCTTTTCGTTGCTCACACTGCTAGAAAGTAACACTTTATTTCGTTTGATTTCGTCGATACGATCGGGGTAGGAATTTTTATCGGATAGAGTATATATAATTTTTACATGCGTGCAACTTTAAATCTCATTGTCAGCTACGAGTACAACTGGACTATTAAACACGGTTGCGATACAACTCTTTCTTAGATTTCCTTCGTCGTGTAACTATATTCGGTATTATATCCAGCTAACGCTATCTAACCAAATATAGAGCATGTTCCAATATCTCTCCATATGCGAATATGTGTCAGGGTTTCCGTGTGAATTTCTTTTTTCGACCAAGTTGTATTACTAAGGAATACTATCGTGGAATATAACAAATCGACGTAAGTATAACGTAACATTTATCGAAATAGTAACATCGTTATTAAAATCGTTCTGGATATCAGAGAAACATGTTCTTTTGCTTAGATGTTGGCAATAATTTTGGTGCAAGGGTGTCCGCAGGATTTTTTCCGGGGGGGGACATGATTCAAAATATTACTTCCAGAATTAGCATACTTATAATTTGAAATTTATACACTTTTTAAAATTATAATTCTATGAATTAGGGTAAAGATCGACAAGGTTAGCACAACTTTGTCTTTCCTGTATTCAAAGGGAGAGCAATTGCTTAATTTTTTGCTAATTCCAGGGGGGGGGGCAAATGCTCCCTCTTGCCCCCCCCCCCCACTGCGGACGCCCATGATTTTGGCGTCTTCCCAGGTAGCAAGCTGACGTTATTTGTCGTCATTTTGACGTCAAAATGACGTCTAATGTCGTCAAAATGACGACAAATAACGTCAGCTTGCTACCTGGGTTGTCGGATCCAAATTTGAGAAAGTACCGAAAGAAACACAAATATATTTCTTTACTCAATTTCTACGAGACTGATATTATTTTTGTGCGATTAGACACAAACTTGCGAATAAAAAACATCATAATAACAGGTAGAAAATTTGGGAGCATTATCGCATTCATAAATATTGATAATGAATTGTAATCGTAAAGATGTCGCATAATCATGGATTCTCTCTCTCTCTCTCTCTCTCTCTCTCTCTCTCTCTCTCTCTCTCTCTCTCTCTCTCTCTCTCTCTCTCACACACACACACACACACACGCACGCACGCACGCACGCACACCTAAGTACCCCTAGCTTGTAATTAAAATTTTGATGAGGGTTATACAAAGCATCTATTAAGCATCGTGGACACAAAGCTTTAGGCATGCGCAGTGAGAATAAAGGGTGCTTTCCAGCAACGTACACAGGCGACACTGGGTGCATCCAGATGCACAACCGCTCACTGAGCGCTCAGTGAGCGGTTGTGCATCTGGATGCACCCATTGTGTTACACAGTGTCTTTGCTGGAAAGCACCCAACAAGAAATACTTTGGGTGCATCGAGCGCAACCACTCACTGAGCTAAGTTGCAATTTAATGTGATTGGTTTTTTCCTTTAGAAGATCCAACGAATCACATTAAATTGTTATTTAGCCGCTCAGTAAGCGGTTACGCTCCTGGGTAGCGATCACGTAACTTTTCTCCTAGGGCGGAAACGTGAAAAGTGTAAAATTTCAAGTGACTATCTCTTTCTATTCAACATCAATAGAAAGAGATAGTTACGTGAAACTTTTCACTTTTCACGTTTCCGCCCTAGGAGAAAAGTTACGTGATCGCTGCCCTGCACTCATTAGGCGCATTCAGAAGCACAACTGCTCACTGAGCGCTCAGTGAGCTCTTGCATCTGATTGGCATAAATTTTTAGCTCTAATGGAATATATGCTAATGGGTGCATCTAGAGAACCTCAAGGAGAGAGAAGCGACAACTGGTCATGTGACCTATGCCAGCCAATCACGGAAATACATTCATCTTCGTCTGAGAAATATGTCGCATCTGTTTTTCGCATTGGCGTCGCAATAGAAAATGAGCAAATTTTATGCGCCAAAGCTGAGTTGTCGCATCTCTCTACTAGAGGATCTCTAGGTGCATCCAGATGCACAACCGCTCACTGAACGCTCAGTGAGCTCTTGCATCCGATTGGCATATTCCTTTAGAGCTAAAAATTTACGCCAATCAAATGCAAGAGCTCAGTGAGCTCTTGCATCCGATTGGCATATTCCTTTAGAGCTAAAAATTTACGCCAATGGGCGCATTCAGCAGAACAAACCGCTTAGTAGCAATCGAACGTGATTGACTCTTATTTTTAGAACCAACAAATCAACGTCGAGATTCAGCGGAAAATCTAGTAATGTTGCCTAACTGTTGAGTCTGCTGAATGCGGCCAATCAGATGCAAGAGCTCACTGAGCGCTCAATAAGCGGTTGTAGTACTAGAGCACTAGAGGCTGCGTTCAGAAATCCTACTCGACGGGTAGAGTAGCCTTTATTGACCAATCAGGACAAAAAGAACAAAAATTTCTTTATCATGATTGGTTAATAAATGCTACTCTACCCATCGAGTAGGATTTCTGAAC
>NJRQ01001248.1:0-16697 GCA_003063805.1 Aphaenogaster ashmeadi
ATCCCTGCTTGTGAACTGGTCGAACGAGTTAACACTCGTCGTTTATTTTTCAAAGCGTTTTTCTCGAAAACAATTGAGAAGTGCGCGCTAGCACTTCACTATGTTTTACTACTAATGAAGGACTATTACAGAAATAAATTTCGTTCAAATCCGTTTCCCGGGTTTGGCGCCCTCCCCTTGTTAGCTCCATTGACAGAACGCTGTTTATCTCTCTTTCCTGTTTTCTTTGTATTGTAATATTATCTTAGATTGTTGGTTTAACCGACTTTTAATGTCTGGAAACCATGTGGATCAAACTGGAACAAAATCACTGGATGAAGACACTCGATCGGCAACTAGACGTGATCGACGATCGATGCGTTATTACATGTTTGGATAAATAGCATAATACGAGTTCTTAAACTGTTTCGAATTGTACACATTCGGGTCCTCTACAGTAAATGGTTGGATCACGTTGGCAGGCACCGTTTTTTGATTGTGCACATTTGCCACCATGTATTGCGGCGTGGATACAACTTGACCAACAGTCGCCTCTTCTACCAACTTCCTTTGAGAATAGATCAGCAGCTGAGGCATGGACGCATCGTTCTGCTGCGGCGCAGTGTCCGTCGTGGACACCGCAAATGCGGTTGTCGTCGAGCTGGACAGCTGCTGCGCCTTGCACTTCTTCGTGTGGGCATATAACGAACCGGCATTATTGTACCTTTTAGTGCAGAGCTTGCATGCGTACGGTCGTTGACCGGTGTGTGTGTATGTGTGCTCGTTCAGCGAGGTCAGCCGTCGGAAAGACTTGGTGCAGATGTTGCAATGATATTTCGCCTCACCAGTGTGCATGGTGATGTGCCGCGCCAAAGTGTTGGCCCGAGCAAACGCCCTACTACAGTACTGACAGATATACGGTTTTTCACCACTGTGAGTTCTCAGATGTAGCTGCAGGTACGTGCTCTTGGTAAAGGCGCGACTGCACACATTGCATACATACGGCTTGATGCCGGTATGTGTGCGCATATGTGCCACCAGTGAGCCACTCTGAGCAAAACACTTGCTACATTTCTCGCAGAGAAACCGCTTCTGCGTGTCCTTCACCCGTTTATGTCTCTCTACGTGGTTTGCCAGAGATTGAGCTTGCGCGAACGCCTTTGGACAGAGCGCACACTTGTGTGGCCTATTGTGTCGGTCCTGCAACGAGAAAACAAACTTGTTAACTGTATTGTTAAAGATGCATATTTTTGCAGAAATGAATAGATATTATGAAATAATTTAATTTTAATTTTATTGTATATTATATATTATATATTAGAATTATAGGAAATACACATGGTCATTCCATTAATATTTTTACGCGAATACAAATAAATATATAGAACTCACACAAATAAAATCACACAAAATAAACTTGCCTTCTTTCGGTTCTCGGAATTCTCGTTGATTTTGCTCTCGTTA
This sequence comes from Aphaenogaster ashmeadi, assembly GCA_003063805.1. NCBI lineage: Eukaryota > Metazoa > Arthropoda > Insecta > Hymenoptera > Formicidae > Aphaenogaster > Aphaenogaster ashmeadi. The sequence goes on from NJRQ01001248.1 coordinate 1,444, forward strand.
TCTTCCTCGTCATCATCCTCGTCGTCAGTGTTGCCGAATATTTCCTCCTTGTGTTTCGATTGTTCATGATCCTTTAGCTTGTCGATCCTCGAAAATCCTTTACCGCACGTCGAACAATTAAACTTCAAACCGCTGTGTGTCGAGATGTGCCTCTTCAGGTTCCTTTTCGTAGCAAAAAGTTTGCCGCACTGAGTGCACTGTAGACTTTCGATTGGCAAATCACTGTCGTCGTCGTCCTCCTCTTCCTCCTCCTCCTCGGACTCGTTTTCCCTGAACGTTGGCATACTATCCTTCTGTTCACTCGTTGTTTTATTCGCGGACTGATCGAGTACGTCGTTCGACATATCCACATTGTATTCAGCATGACTTTTGGCGTGAGACAAAAAGGATTTCTGATATATGAATTGCTTCGAGCAGACTTTGCATGTGAATTTGAAATTTCTCTTCTCCTCCCTCGTGCTGTCCGTCATGTTGCCGCTTCTAGTAATTTTCGCTGACACTTTATTAGCCTTTTTATCATCCTGCGATGCTTTACCATCTGTCATCTGTGTCTCGTGACATGTGAGCATGTGGCTCTTCAACTTGTCGATATTCGAGAACTGCTTGTCGCACACGACACACACATAACGCAGTTTCGTTTTATGTTTGTGCACATTCATGTGTCGCTGCAAGGCCACCTTTGTTGCGAACGATTTGATGCAATGCAGGCACTTTTGTCTAGTTGTCCTGCTTATAAGTGGCTTCTCTTCGTCATCGCTGCAGTTTGCGACACCTTTTGTATCTTGATTGTCTGTTCCTAACATCGCGGTCTCCTTCGAAACGTCATGGTTGTTGAAATCCTCTAACAAGTCATTTTTAACTTCCATCTTTAATGTATCTTCTCTATTTTCATCCATTAAACTTCCTGACGTCTCGTTATCTTCAGGTAGCATTAACTGCTCTTGCTTAATGCATCTGTCGTCTGTTGTCGAATTGGACAAACGGTCTGAATGATCGGCAACTACATCATCCACATGTGTCTCGAAGGCTACTTCCATCATTTCAGCGTTATGCACATTCTCTTTAAGTGTACCATACTGCGCATCTTTTTCACTTTGTTGTATAATTTCCTCCGTCTTTTGCATAAACTTGTGACTTATATGAGATTCATCGTTAATCGCATCAGACTGAACGGCAGTATTATGAAATGTAATACCATGAGATGAGTAAATATCCTGCTCCATGACATGATTGTCTTTCTTACAAGATACTACATCAGATACATCTGCGATATCTTTGATTATCATGGTATTCTTTGCGTGTTTTTCATGCAGCATAGGTTGAATCTGCAACTTCAAGATCTGACGTAGCCTCACGTCGGAATTCTGAATCTGGCATCTGAAGTCATAGGATACATCAAGCAGATGATTACAAGATAAACAAATGGAAGCTGGCAGACCATCCCCTTCCTCCACCTGCAATTTGTGAAAATCTCAACATAGTTTCACTTAGCAAAAACATTATTTTGAAAGAAGAATAAAGTATATATATATATATGTCACAGTATCTCTAAGCGACATCATAAGTTTGTGTCATTGTTTATATCACAGCAAGAAGCTTAAAGCGCGCAAAACCATACAGCAGAATCACTTTAGTACGATTAACTTTATGACGAAATAAAGAAAAAAGCCGTGAGATATTCCCCCGAACGATTCCTGAGTTAGAAACCTCTATTAATTCCCCAAGATCAGCGTTAACGGGGATCAACATTCGGGCATCCAAAACAACGGCGTTGGCATCGAGAGGCTAACGAACGGATAGGGACCAGGGACCCTCGAAAACCCGAAGGGGTTGAAGAACGTCGCGGATGCGACGGAGAAGTGCAAACGCAGGGTGTCCGAGGCGCGGAAGCGGCTTTCGGCGGTTCGAAATACGGCCGTTGAGAGGAAAAAGGAGCTAACCTGCACGGCGGCAACGGCCATCAGCTTCTCCGGTATCCCGGCGTCGTCGCGGAAGAGCTGGCACGCCTCCGTGCAGGACTTGAGGCAGATGCGGCACTCGTCGCCCACGAGCCGCTCCGCGCGTGCCGTGCTATTCACCATCGCGTCATCGCTCGGGACTGCCATCGATACGGAGGCGGTGATCGGTTGACCCGCGGGACAATACGGCCGATCGCTACGTGCCACTGCGCGGCCGCCATTTGCTCGGACTCGCGGATCGACCGTGAGCGGTCTCGATAGATCGACGTCGCGGCGGCCGCGGGAACTTTCGCTCCGGATTTCCATGCGGAGGAGGGAGGATCGCAATTTTGGCCGAAGAAAATTTCCAGGGTTCGGAAGTAACGCGTTAGGGCCATGGCACACAAAAAAACGTACGCAGTAAAACTTAGGCCGGTATTCATAGTTATTTAAGCCCGTCTTAAGTTCAATGTTAAGATGTCATCAACCAATCACAGAGCCGTTAGCGTCTTAAGACATTACTTAAGACGGTCTTGAAGACTATGAATACCGGCCTTAAACTTAAGCGAATCGACCAATCATAATTAGTTTCGAGTTTTAAGATGCCGTTCTTAAGTCTCGATTGTGATTGGTCGATTCGCTTAAGTTTAAGTCTTACTGCGTTACGTTTTTGTATGTGCCATGGCCCTTAAGGCCTAAACACACACTTTCCGTAATACGTAAACGTAAGGTTTCGACCAATCGCGTTGCTCGATTCTGTTACGGACGGCCGAATCGAGCAACGCGATTGGTCCGAAACCTTGCGTTTACGTATTACGGAAAGTGTGTGTTTAGGCCTTTACTTGTAACGCCGTAATCGTTACTTTTATTTATTTTTTTTTAGTAACGACTTGGTAACGACTTTATATTTTTTCATAACGATAATGATAACACCAGGATTGGGAAAGTTATTTTCGAAAAATAATTTGTTACCGTTACCTACTCATTAAAAAAATATTAAGTAAAAGTAACGCGAAAGTCACGCGTTACTTTTACTCGTTACGTAACGAGTAAAGTAGCCAAGCAACACAAAATATTAGGCCAGTGTTATATCTCCAGCGACCAACAGTTGGCCAACTATTAATTACTACTCGGGTAATGAATTACTTTTTTCAATGAGTAACGAGTAACGGTACCGAGTTCTTTTCAAAAGTGACTTTCCCAACCCTGGCGTTACAGTCATTATGAAAAAATGTAACATCATTACCAAGTCGTTACTATAAAAAAGTAACGGTAACGGCATTACAAGTAACGCGTTACTTCCCAACCCTGAACATTTCTCATTCTCGAGGCGACTGTCGACGCGAAAAAGGATCGTCGAGCGAACAACGTGCGCGGCGTGTCTTTTATTTGACTCTTTATTGAGATATTTATATACACATAAATTTTTATATCCGTACACATTACAGTTTTCTTATCGGGTATCGTAAGGTTATATACATACACAGGATACCCTGTAATACAATCGGGAAGGTAATCCTACATAAAAAAATAAATTGAAAATGTACAATAAATTTTTTTACATGTATGAGGCTTCGTTTATTCTGAGAAAGCCATATTTTGTGAATTCAGCAATGGCGTTTCTCTTTGTTAGACTTGGATAAGTTTGATTAAATGTTTCTGTAAATCCCATTGAATTCTCGTTCCATCAATTTACCCGAATACGAATGAAAAGTAAGAAACGAATAAAACGCTTTATTTAGAAAAATAAAGATGCGCTTAAGTATTTCACATGTATTTTTCTGAAACTTAAATTAATTTTTCCGTTTTTAACGACGCTACTGCGCAATTACAGGACCTTGCATATATTTGTATACGCATTGATTTTCTCACGCTATGCTAAGTAATTGTACAACGTCAGTCTTTAACGAAACGCTCGCTTCTCGTGAATACACACAAATTTGTCTCACTCTTTTTTTCTCTCTCTCATTCTCTTTGTATTTTTCGTCGCTCTGACTTCATTAGAAAAATTCATTGCTTATCCCAATGACTCTCTATCTAATATCTATACACTCTTTACAACTTGGCACACGCATCCGGTTCTCATACACTGTCGCGATCCTTTAAGAGGTGCATGATACTCTTATGCAAATGACTATGCACGACTAATAACAGCCTGGCACTTAGAATCTGCATTCCTGGAGCATACATTTTACAATTGACAACGGTATCATAAAAGTCTCAACAAGATGTTAACAATTAACATATCAATCACATACAGTGTTCTAGAAGTCGCATATTTCTCTTAGGCTTCATTTTTCAGAAAGATCAAGTATAACTCGTTTGTCGCACACTTTTTAAATGTAGATACTAATTTTCGGTGATAATTATGTTTTCATTAGAAATCGGCCTAAATCAACTGAAAGATAAGCAAACAAATTTTTTCATTGTCCTCGAAATTCTTATCTTTTCTTAATTACTTCTAAGTTTAATTTATACGACTTATAGGGCAGAGTACATAAACTCTGTATGAACATTATACAACCTGCTGTATTGATAAGCGCCAAGCTCCAGTGGTAATGAATAAAATAAAATCACAGCTTCTTTACGTATATTATGAAAGGCTTTTTCTTAAATAACCAATGAAATGTACGCATGTATTAACTATATGTTTCTGTTTTCGGTTTTCTTGATCGGAATCACGGCATAAACCAAGTATTGATCAATCAAGTACAAGTATATGACTGGTCTTAGGAAACAATACGTAAAAATATAATATAAACTTTTGAACACCATAAAACTGTGCGAAACATATCGAATATATAAAATTTAATTCTAGAACATTGACGTAAAATGTTAATATATATAACTTCATCACACATCAGAGAATTACATAGCCATTGTGCAGAAACAAAAACACATAATATCATATTGTAATAACTGGTAATTGATAAAAATCTAATGAAATGGCACGCGTTTGAAAACATAAAGATATTATAACAAAATATTTAAATATTTTAGATTAAAATTATAACTTTGTATTATACTTCAATGAAAAAAATTGAAAATTACTTATAAATAAAAACTGGATAAACCATTTTCTAACGATTGTTACGCGGAGAAATTATTTTCTAATGATTGTTACATGGTTTTATTAAAAAAGAAAGGAAAAAAGTGACGTTTCTTTCATGAAACAATCTCTGTAGGAATCTTAAAGTCGACAACCCGCTTTTTTAGTAACTCTTCTACAAAAATAGCCACGTATGTCCTGGGATAGTCCAAGAAACAAATAGTGATGAGTTGTTAACTATTTCACATGTCTGATAACAGATCTATAAGAGATACACTAAGTGTATCGGTGGTGATTTAATGTTTTTGTAATACTTTTTTAATTCTCTTGCTAAAGATCGTACATCATGCGATGTTACATATGACTAATTAATTTAATAAGAACGCTTGTAAATGTACTCAGCTAGAGCCTATGGTTCGATATGTACACAACGTCGCGATATCTTTCTACATAAATAAAGTGAAAACTATTAGAACAGCCTAACACACACTAGTCTTTCGACAAGTATTCTAACATTAACATTGCTGCTTTTGTCTCCAAGAATAAGTTAAAACGTATATCGGTTCATTAAGATCTAATTGTGTTTCTATTGCATATTAGCGAGATATCGGCGAGGAAATCTACAAGATCAAAATCTAACAAAGTTGGTTGTTGAAACATATGAGGAAATATAGTAAAATTATGGTAAAATAAAGAATACAGATGGAACAGAATTGTCGCCATAATAAAGTGAAATTGAATTTATTGGAAAATTTTTTATAAAACTTTATACAGTGTAGGAGGTAGCTTCAAAAGTTTCTGGAATCTTTTCATTTTTCTGAGGAATACAAAACACTCAATTATTCATCCCACATCTTCTTTAAAAAGAAAATTTCGTATTCAAAAATGATGCTACATTTTTTTCAAAGAAAATTTTCTGTTTATTTTATCTGTATAAATTATGCATTTTTGCAAAGCTACTGAAAGTAGCTATTTTTGGAAATCACAACAAAAGCTATGCCATCGCATTCTATTTGATGTCAGCAACATCGCAAAACTATTCCTTCATTTATTACCCTGTCATCATATGTTTGCGACAACATAATTAATGTCTACTCGTATTTCTGCAAAACCTAAAATTCAAATTTGCATGGTATTCAATTACAGATATTGTATGAGCTAATTCCGAAAATTTTTTGAAATTGCCTCGTATATAATTCAAATGTAACAGAATGTCACCATAACAAACATATAAACAAACTTATAAGAAATTATAGACATAGATCATTTAGTCATAATTTAATATAATTTTTCAAATGTATTATTTCTGGTAACATTTCTTGAATATACTAATATCAAAATAAAGTAGTTCTCTTAATAGTTTTCAATATTGCTGTTCAAAGTCTGATATAACATTTAAAATTTAACTGGGATATATAAAACAAAAAATAATTCTTTCATAAAATTCAATATATATCGAAATATTTATTACAACTTTATAAACGCATAATATGATTTTTACTAAAGCCCTAGAGTGGAAGTGTCGAAGCCTTTAAGAGGAGTTGATCTATAATATTCAATTTGCGATCAGAATCAGTTAGTTATTGATTTCTAGCAAAAATATAGCGATTTGAAGCAACTGGAAAATGAAGGCGCCTGGCATAATTTACAAACTCAGAAGTCGCTATTATATTTGCTGCTCTTTCGCCGAGCATTGTACAATAATAAATAGGATCCATTTCAAAGTCTGATTTCGCGTCTTCCTTTTTTTTAAATTTTGTCTTATAAACAAGTGAAAAAAAGAAACAAGATGCAAAGCAAAACTACAAATCATGGAACAGAGAACAGCATTAGAATCAAAACCCTTAGGTCAGAAACCTAAAGTTTACAATGACTATTACAATGAGTCTCACACGTTTTGAATTCGAAGTGAGTTTTGTTTCTGAAGCAGAGAATAATCTTGCTTATAAATCTTATAACACAATACAAGCCCATTTTTCGCGGTATTCACGCACGTCCACATTTTCGCGAATGAGAAGTCTCAGCTTTCGTCTATCCAACGCTAAACAAAATCTGCTTTCCTTAATTCCCCTTTTCTCTCCCTCACCCCTCTCTCTTTTTCTCCCTGCGAGATACAGCGGGTCCGTGTCTGGATATGTACATGCTATCTGAAAGGAGGAAGGACTACTTTTTGCTATACTTTTAGAGCACATTGCGACCAAAGAGCTGGTACCTTTTTGAGTACCCCTGGAGCAACGATTAGGGCATCGAACGCGTTTCCGGCTGCTCTCGATGCGCTTAGACGTGCGATTAGATCTTAGGACGCTGCCCCGAGTATGTGTAGTATTCGCCTACTGGAGAAGGGGAAACGGTTGATAGGTGGCCCTTTACTCGGGGGCCGTAAGCAAGTCCTAGGCCAGCTCTCTCTTCCCTTTAGCCTCGTTGTAGAATTCCGATGTCACGTCAGTGCTAGATGTTGTCACCGTAACCGGCCGGAAGTGTCGGGTCAGCACGTATACTACTGCCTCATATGTTGCCATTATGATAGCGGTGTTCGGAATCTGCCGGATCAGCTGAGTGCCGAGGCCACGATAGAGACCCTTCGTGCCCTCCTCCACCCACACGGTGTTCAAGGTTTGCCAGAACGTGCGATATTTGCTACCCTCTTCCCGCAACCGAGTCCTCGCGACCTCTAGATACGATAAAGGATACAATTATATCCACCCTCAACTGTACATTCTAATTTGTGAAATTATAACTAAGAATGGTGAATATATTTCTGTGTTTGTATTGATTTTTAATTTATATTAAGACATCAATGAAACAAATAATTCACATGATAAGTCCTCAATTTCTCAGATTGAAATGTTGATCATTACAATTGTAAATGTGATCGAAAAAGATACATATATAAGAGTTCTGTTTTTTGCAACATGGTTTTACTGATATTTAAATAAAACAGGATAAAGTAATAAAGTGCACCGGGAAATATACAATCATAAAATTGATTTCCTATTATTGTAATTGGAAAATAACCCAATGTGATGACGCAGCCTTCTCTGAATAGAAATGCTTCGATTTCATGCAATTTGCCAACCTTCTCTGCGGAAAGATGCACGCGATCTGTACATGGTAATGCTGATTTGCAAAATAATTTCAGAACAAGTGCAGTATAATAGTAACACAGATCTCCGATATTATTTTTTTCAAACAACCAGAACGCCACGAACATTTGTAGATAAATATAACGCGTAATTACACGCCGAGTGTCTGGCACGCGCTGCAGATATAGCTGGCGTTATCTTTAGACTAACTCGAAGAATATTCGCAAGGCAATGGCAAAGAAAAAAATCTACTCATATCAATGAAATCAGAACATTGTAGAAAAAGCTATAATGATATAATTTAATGATCCATATGCTTTATTAACACATTCATTGGCGATCATTGTCGATCGATAAGTACTGAGTTTTACATTTACGCCTCGTTAGTCACCAATGTATTAAGGTGACAGTCAAATAACTACATCATGTCTCATATTTTTGTGCAATTCAATAAAGTTAAATATAAATATGAGAATATGCCAATGTCGGTCTTGCAGTAGTCTGCGGCGGATCTTGGTGCCTAATAATAATAATTTTTGCGAATTTTACAATCTCCTGCTCATGCGAACTGCGCGCCGCATATTCGTCGGTCTTGAAACACAATCCTTACATTGTTAGGGGGATCCAGGTTCGAATCCTGGTTGAGGTGTTATTTTTCGCAATAATTTCTTTACAGTTTTTTCGGGAAAGGGGGGGATCTTATAGATGCTTGTTAGCATGAAAATTATTAAATTGTTTGTCAATTTAATATGTGAATTAATTATTCCAGTTTCATGTAAGGATTGTGTTTCAAGACCGACGAATATGCGGCTCGCAGTTCGTATGAGCAGGAGATTGTAAAATTCACAAAAATAATTATTAGGCACCAAGATCCGCCGCAGACTACTGCAAGACCGACATTGTCCTATTCTCATATTTATATTTCACAATTTCGTCGGTCCTAATCTCACTTATTATTGTAAATAAAGTTAATTCAATTAAGTTTTTCTTAAATTGTTCTTTTTAATATAAAGTAATTCAATTTTACATTAAAACACGTGAATGAGAAGTTCACGTTTAGTTAAAATACGCTTGGCAACAAATGTGTTAAGCATAAATCAGCGCAGATTAGCGCAATTTTACTAAAAATAAGATGTTATTTAGTAATCCTATTTTGGTAATATCGCTATAAATTGCAAAGATAATATTTTTCGATATTTTTTTCTCTTAGGATTCTCTTAATTTATACAAGGCTAAAGATCCTTAACTACCGACATAAATTAGTGTCTGTTGAGTTCCTTGAATGTCGAAACTAATACATCATACCGTAAGTAATTAATACAAATTATATGCACACAAAAAGTTGAGCAAATTATAGCCATTAGAAAACTATGTAAACTGTAGTATTTATTAAACACGATTTAAACAAAGATTCGTTTCCTTGAAAAAGTGTGAGTTTAATTGAGAGTCCCGTGAAGCCGAATGTACTACGAAATAATATTCTTACCGTGAGGATAGGCAATAGTTGACGCTATCGTTTTCGAAAATGAGCCTGCCGCCATAAATTCGATGAAGTCGCGGAATGTCTTCCTATCGTCTGTTTGAGAAGCTCGCGACCTATGTGTGGCCAGCCACGCCTTCACAGCTTCGTATATCACAAAGTGTATCACAGTCTCACTTATGCCTACATAGGACGCCACGATACCTTTGTAGAATCCCAGGATACCCTGAAAGAAAACAATCAAGATACATATAAATGTCATATCTTAAATCTAATTGATTTCGATGCTGCATGCAATATTGCTGTATACAATATTTGTGAGTCCTCAAATTTGAAAATTGTGCAATGAGCATATTAACCTAATAATTTCGAAATCACACTATTTGTTCTAACTCTGTAATATTAAAAAAAAGTCGAAAAAAAGAAAAAAATTTATGTTTATTGCATATATTAAAATAATTAAGCAATTAAATTAAATAATTAAATTAAATTAAAATTTTTTGAGTAACTAGTTACATTATTATAATTAATAATTAATAATTAATAAGAATTATGTATGTATTATTATGTAAAACATAACCCAATTATACGATAATAATTATATTATCGTACCATGTATATATACATCAATATTGATTATTAATAATATCGCAAAATTATACATAATTGTCGTATATGAAAATAAAATCTTTGAATAATGAAATAATAGCGATACGATCGAAAACGATATAACATCTCTTATCAATGATATATTCAAGCCTGGGGGCTTGATCTAAGGGTCTAAAAGAGGGAACACGTGATATCTGCATGCTCGATTAAAGATAGCGGTAAATCGAGTATTCGTATCTGTGATAAGAAAGCTAAAAACATTTGAGATGCTACTCAGAATTCAGCGATTTAGGTGTGTATTGCCATGTATTGCAGAGATCGATATTAAACATAAACAGATAAAATGATATTTCGATGATAGAGAGGCCCATCAATAACCAGGTAATTATCATTTTATCAACGCTCGACTTAAGAATCTAAATCATAAAGTAAGTGGATTATTTATTATGCATCGCTATGATTTATTAACTTGTACATAAAATGTTCAATATTAATTTTTAATTTATTATATAATAATAATTATATAAAAATATATATACATCTACACAAGTATTTGTTATGTTGGTATTTAAAAATGTTTTTGTTATAGTATTATTCTAAATACTATTTATATTAATATAATTTTCATACTTTATATATATATTTTTTGTAACACGCAAGTAAGTTTTACATCGGCTTTCATCATTATTATTTCCTATATTTGTAATCACATCACAATTATAATTATACAAAGTTATTTATGTAAAGTTCTTCCTTGTACATCTATGTCAATTTGTATTTCCAATTTTACGCACGAATCTATGCAATGATGTACGAGATGATGACGAAATATACAGATCTGTTTATTACACGAGCGTTAGCGTGGAATTTTCCAAGATATTTTTACTTGGATATTCTATTTGTAGGTGTACTATTCATGGTGCCAGTTTTAAAGCTGGCCCGATTCCGACATGTCGAACGCAATTCAGTACGTGTGTATGCATACCTATATCGTGTAGTCGCTCTCTTCAAATAAATATATTCGATTTGACACATGTCCACAGGACAAAACAAGTGAACAATTTGTCCGTACGTTGGAAGCAAATGTTTCTTGTCATAAGAAGTTGTTATCTCGTTCATTTTTTACGAGAAATAATTTCAACGAACTATTGCACGTTAAATATAAGAAATTACTTTCACGTGGTTTAACCTTTAGGGATTAAATATAATCCTTACTTTATAACAATTTTATAATAACTTTCTTAGAAAATTATTTTTTCATAGTTAAATGGAATTCTTGTGGATCGAGCATCCACGAAGGTTACAACATACATTCACTACCGCTTAAAAATATTTGCCCGCTCTAATTTCTACATGAACTTTTTTTGTTTAAATTTTAATTCTGTTATATTCTTTTTATATACGTAGAATGAAAAATTTTATTACATTCAATGTCTACTCTTAAAATTGTTCATTCATTCTTTTGAATTTCTATCATTTAATTAAGGAAGACAAAGTGGGAAAATACTTTTGAGCGGTAGTGTATATCTTCAATATCAAGTAATAATACTTTTAAACTTTAAACTTAAACATATCTTGCAGACTTCTTCGGACAAAACTTCTTCGATATGAAAAAAACTTCGATATCTGCATCTAAGATACTAAAGGATGATTACATCAGTTCTATATCCGACGAAGCTACTTCGCTCCAACATAAGTGCCTATACCTATCGTTGCGCCGACCAAGAAACTAATCTTGGCCTCAACTAACGTTCGCTAAAAATTTATCGATGCCATTGCGTTATCGTCGCTAATATTTCACACGGGGTTCCCTGATTGTTTTGGATTTTTCCCAATTCGTTTCCGCGATGTAATTATTTCGTCGAACAATGCGACGTAATTTCAACGATAATCTCGCGACGCTAACGAAACCGACGGTAGTCTGAGAAGTTACCAGCAGAAATCTCAGTTTTTACGAAAGGAGAAAACTCGAGCGAACAATTATCGATTCTGGAGAAATGCAGCTGTAGGGCATCCAGAAAGAAAGTGTAGGTAAATAAAAGATCTAATATTTTTCAACGGGTTTACCTCATGTGTAAATGTGTAAATATGTTATTGAAAGAAAAATTGCTCGCAATATATTTTTGTGCAACATTTCATTTTGGTTTTTAATATTTTTTTTAAACTGTACTGTCAAACGAGTATATATGCGAAGTTTTTATCTTACATAAAACTGCGTCACATTTCGAGTACATGTCTTTACTTTATCATTTAGATAACTGTAACATTTCGTATGTCTTTTGCTAGTCTTACTCGAATGAATATTTTCAAAATGTGCATAAAATGCATAATGTCCTATTTCATTTAGTACTGTATAATTATCCGTTTTAAGGGAAATTAGCATAGGAATTATCTCAGCTCTCATAAAATAAATTCTATGGCGTAACGGTTTTGAAAAAGACGCATATGTAGATCATATATTTAACATTACGCGATTATTTGATTTCTAGCAGATAGCAGTACATAAATACGCTCTTCATATCAAGAATAAACTTGACATTACGTTTACATTTTAATATTAATAATATTACACGGAAAGAACGGTTCTGCTGAAATATCTAAAAATTTGCTCAAATACAGATCTGAAAATAATTTTGTTAGACCATTGAAAGTAACTAAGTAGGACACTCAAGCATAACGATAACGCTGCAAAACGTTTTAATATTCTAGCAATTATTTTGAGCGTCCTACCTAATTACTTTTGATGGTCTAACAAAATTATTTTCAGATCTGTATCTGGCCAAACTTTTAGATATTTCAACAAAACCATTCTTTCCGTGTAATAATAAATTTTAACATTAATAATAAAACATGCAAATTTACTTAAAGAATGCAAAAATAATTTTATTTATTTCACTGACTTTTGATTTTCTTCATCTCGACGTAATCATATTTTCGAAGATAAATCTTGCGTCAATTTTTTTTCACACGGTAAAAATTATTTTAAGTTTCGAGAAATCAAGATTGTACAAGGAGGATTTGGCAATTGTTGATTTCTTCAAGGATTAAGAAATGTGCAAATATAAGAGTTACACTTGTAAGATTTAATATGTCGCACGGCACGGCAGTTTCATCGAGTTTTTCGGATTGTAAATCGCGATGAAAAATAAGATCTGATGTCTTACCGATTGTCGATATATCCTCCGCATGCATTCTATTGCTGTGACTTTTTGCGATCGGTGGTCCAACTGTAGTCTGGTTTTTATAAACCAAATCGGATTTGTCAATGTACACGCGGTGAAACCTGCAAAAGTGAACGACCGTTTATTGAATCCGCACGGCGCTCGATGTTTCGTTGAATGGATCGTTATGCGCATTATTTTTCCTTATTTTTAACGTACCGTAAATCCGGTTGGAACGGCAATTTACCTCAAATATTACAATTCGGGAGATTTCGCAATAGATAGATCTACTTAATACATAGATCTACCTGATTAATCTACCTACGTGAAATAAAAGCATCTGTTTTTGATGTTTTTCGCGCTTGTCTTATTTAATTTAAAAATACCTTGTTCTATCTTATTCTCTTTCCCACACAGAAAAAAAATGCGTTGCTTTAATTAAAATCTACGTCACGGGCTGCCACAAACATAAATAGTTCATTCAATTATATTATGATTGGACCAAATATCTAGATTATTAAAAGAAAAATCTAGATATTTGGTCCAATCATAATACAATGGAATAGAATATAATAGTTCACAACATAATAGTTCACAAACATAAATAGTTTATTCAATTATATTATGATTGGACCAAATATCTAGATTATTAAAAGAATAATCTAGATATTTGGTCCAATCATAATACAGTTGAATGAACTATTTAATTTATGTTTGTGGCAGTCCGTGATGTAGACTTTAATTGAAGCAACAGCATTTTTTTTTCAGTGCAGTAAGAGTAAAATTCTTCGACAGTATATCCGAACTGAAGAGTAAACGAAATATAAGTTTTCCTAATTTTAATTTTTTATCAGTGTGCTGAAACCACCCTTAACTATCAGGCAACATGTTTTAATTCTCCTCTCAGAGTATATAAAAATCTTCATTAAGATCTAAGATATTTATATAGTATTGATAAAAGAATAATCTTAATTTTCTTTTATATGCATAGGATATCATCGTTTACACATTTGAATATTTTATAATGCATACACTGAGAAAAAAAAGCTGTTGCTTCAATTAAAGTGTTATCACGGGGTGCCAATAACATAAAGTAGTTCATTCAATTGTATTATTATTAGACCCAATGTCTGCATTTTTAAACCAATAATTCAATCATTGTTTTAATAATCCAAATATTGGGTCTATTAATAATACAATTGAATAAACTACTTATGTTTTTGGCACCCCGTGATAACACTTTAATTGAAGCAACAGCTTTTTTTTCTCAGTGTAGAATTTGTTATTCCCATTGACCCGGTTTTGTGAAAGATCAGCAGGGCATCGTACCACTTATGCCACAATGTGCCGACGATCTGTGGATAATGCACGAGGGTTACGCAACCGAGAGTACTACGCGTCGTTTAACGCGCAATATATAGCACGACTTCTTTACATCTTATTTACTTTTTGCGTTACCTGAAATTCCACTTGACGCGGAACTTGAGATTCAACGAGCTGGAAACCGGTCTAAGAGCAACAAAAATTCAAAATAATGCCGAAGATCGTGTTATCGTGATTACGTAATTTCGCGTTAAATCCGAAGAGACAGATCTCGCGGGTGACAGAAAGATCAAAAGCAATCGTCGCAGAAAAGATCACAGAAAAATTTCTGGGTCTGGAAAAACCGACCGATATTTATTAGCATATCTCGAGATAAACGCAACCGTCGCATACAAAATTCTATTGCACTTCCATGCTGCATACATCATCGAAGTAAATATATATGAATTTTAATCTCTACAATATAACAAATATATTAAACCACAGAGGAGATTTGTTTCGACACTACTGGACAATTTTATTTTAATTTAAAATGTCACGACGTTTCGACCATGGATTTTGGTCCTTCTCAAGTGATTAAATTAAGATTAATTATATGGATCATACACAATA
>NJRQ01001248.1:20771-36317 GCA_003063805.1 Aphaenogaster ashmeadi
GGATGTTATTGTGTATGATCCATATAATTAATCTTAATTTAATCACTTGAGAAGGACCAAAATCCATGGTCGAAACGTCGTGACATTTTAAATTAAAATAAAATTGGCCAGTAGTGTCGAAACAAATCTCCTCTGTGGTTTATTATTCACTGGCGAAGAATATTCATCTCTTACTTGCTCAAATATATTAAAGTAATATAAAAAAGAATTTGAAATTAAATGTGGCACGAAAATTATGATTGCAAAATTGTGCGATATAATATTTGAAAGAAATTGAATTAAAATATGGGTTCTTCTCTCGATTACTGAATTTTATCTTAAAACGATAATGTTACACAAAACGGTAATGTTACATCGCGGATGGATAAACGAGACCTGATCCTTTTGCAAATGCGAAGTAAAAAGAGAATTTTTGTTTCAGAGAAGATTTTACAAAAAAATAGTTATGATTAGTTAAACGTTTTTTTCGAAGAGAAAAGTTTAATATATTTCTTGAAAGTATCGAAGGAGTTTGGAAAATCTGATGATCAAATGTATCTGCAGATATCCAAGTAAGAGATTCAACTTTTAATAAAACAAAAATAATAAATTTTCATTTAAAAAATTAATTCTTCGACTGTAAAACTTTTGAGAATTTTTAAAATGTATGATATTATGAACATATAGAAATAATATTTATTTAAGGAAAATTTGCAGATATCTGAAATCTTAGAATATAAGATAATGGTACGTAAATAAAATATTGTGTCTGCAATACGATGTATTGGGCCTCCAAATGGCACTATTTATGACCATTAAGGACTTTTCGAAGCGAAAATGATGCACAGAACGGTTGTTCCTCTTTTCTCTCTGTATTACTCTGTGTACCGCATTATCTTCAATTATGACGCAATTCCGGTTGCACCGTTGCGGCCGACGCGGCGTATGATTCTTCGATGATAGAGCTACTGTCGCTTACGTTCGTACGACCGCAAGACGCGTGGAAGGCGGGCATTGAATTACGTGGTGAGGACGGCTAAAAATAGAAGTACACTGTCGTAGAGACACTCTCGCTTGCCGGCGAAGCGACGCGACAGAAGGAAGGAAGGAGAGAAGGGGAGAGAAAGGGAAAGACGGAGAAGAGAAGAGACAGAAGGAAGGTCGTCGAACACCTTCTAACGCGACTTCCTAGATCCGAAAAACAATTCAAGGTTGGGTGTTGGGTGTAAGAATGAAGAAGTAGGTACTTAAGCATATTTTAAGTATAAAGTCGTATCTATGGCTTTCGCGATTTCGAAGTTCACGTCATTCATTCCGCATTGCAGTCTTCCACTTGAAACTACTTCGTCGATGTAAAAACGAAAATGTTATTTTAAATTTCTAGAGTCCTAAACAGTCATCTCTGCCATTCTAACTTAAAAAGATCTTAATTAGTATACAGGGTGTCCCGCAATAGGATGTACATAGCTTAAGTATGTGTGTCTTTTAAGCCGAAAAGTTCCAATAAACATGTAGCTTAAAAGCAATCGTTACAAAGTTATTCCCATTTGAATGCTCCTATGTATGTACACGGGAAAAAAAAATTTGTTAACTTGACTAAATCTTTCAACTAAATAAAATTCATTTAGTTCAAGAATTTATTTATTTAACTTAAACATAAAATATATTATATGTTCAAGTTAAATAAATAAATGTTTAAGTTAAATAAATAAATACTTGAACTAAATAAATTTTATTTAGTTGAAAGATTTAGTTAAGTTAACAAATTTTTTTTTCCGTGTATGTACATTCGTACGTTCAAGCATCATAAACATAAAAAAGGACTTTGAAAATAAATGCCATATGAAATCGTTGGTGTATTTGGTAAAGTCGAACACTAGAGATGATTTGAATCGAATAATTCATGCTTCCAATATCATCAAAAACGATCTCGATATTGTTACGAGTTCCGTCACCTCGATTTCACGAAGGGCGAGAATGTGCCTAGCTAATCGAGGAAGTCATTTTTAAAATGACATGTAAGTGCGACATTTAATTTTGTGAAACTTTAACTGATGTAATTTATTTAATAAAATTTTTTTACTCATTTAGTGTTATTTTTCGCACATAAGTGCTTAATAACTTTGTAACGATTGATTTTAGGTTACATGTTTATTGGAACTTTTCGGCTTAAAAGAACGTTAGGAACACATACTTAAGCTATGTACATCCTATTGCGGGACACCCTGTATAAAAGACAAATAATAAGTATATAACATGTACGCGTATAACGATGTCTCGAAACGAATTACTGTTGAAGAAAAAACGACTTTAAGACTTTCGAAGAGATATATGAAATGCGAAGTAAACATTCGAAGACAGTTTTTATCATTTGTTTACGCAAATTTCCGGTTAAGTGATGTACGAATAACGATGTCATTGTTCATGTGTGTAGACATTCGTATGTTTACTGCAAATCGCTGAATGGTGAATCCGTGAATGATGATGGAAGCAAGTAAACAGATCGGAATAACGTCGCGCTACTAAAGGTCAGCGCAAATACGTCGTTTTAGCAACAGGTTTTTATCGAAGCGTCTCAAATTTGTAAAAACATCACCAAAAAAATAAAGTGAAAAAATAAAGTATAAGATGCAGGTTTTTTCTGCATGCTTCCTTTTAAATACAATTGTCAAGTTTTATTAAAATTTATGCCTTTAATTGAGAGCATAAACGCGGAATAATATCCAAATATTAATACAATGCAAGAATGTCCTTATAATTAAAGAATATTAGTTTAATACATTAGTTTCATAACTATTAATTTAATATATTAGTTTAATAACACGCATTAATTTTTCGTGATATTTGATTCGATAATATATATTGCTTATAAATAAAGATTTAATATCATAGAGTATCAGTTAGTATCTATTAAATACGAATAAAAGGCTAAGTTGTGTGATAACTGTATTTTTTAAATTATTAATAATAGTATAATACATAACAAATAAATATCTTCTACAATGAAATGCTTTACCTAATTTAAAAAGACGCTGCTAAGTAAATTATATATTTTTAAATTATTTATGTGTATATTGTCTCTGTTAGCCTTCTATCATTGTCCACGAGACGCGTCAGTCTATCCGTCTTTTTTTATCTCGGTTTATTTTGGAGGTAAGTCAGACCCATTAAAGGAAAACGATTGAAAGAGGTATTAAAGATAAACAGTGATAGGAGCCATTACGAGCCCTTCGTTAAAATTGATCGGGAAACATATGCTGGCACGATTGTAATATCTTATCTATGTATGCATGATAGGATTATTATTCACAATCTATATTCTCGCACAGATGCAAGATGTGAATGATACAAATGACACTCGACTGTCAATGACAGTAATTGTGCTAGAGATTAGATTCTATCCTAGAGCAAACAATCGTTATCGTTGATTGTCGATCAATGTTTGATACAATGTGAATAGAAACAAAAGAATTGAGAACATTGGAATTGTCGAGTTATTGCAAAAGGCGATACTGCAATTTCAAAATAAAGTGGAATTGATTTTTTTAAATAAGAAACTAGTATGAGTGAGAGATTCATATAAATGATAACGATACGGAAAAATATCAATTATCATTACAAAGTTAGCTTTGGATTATATTTTGGATTTTTCTAAAAATTATCAAGATTTATAGATTTTATATTACAAACATTTAAAAATAGGATTCTCACGATTTATCGATTAAGAATTGCTTTTTTATTATTTAATTTTATGAAATTTTGCTTTAAAACAAAGTTGGAGCAAAACTTGAACAACTATATAAACAAAATATTATCTTAAATTATTTCAAACGTAATTTTTTTTGCTTTCGAAACATTTACATAAAAGGAATTTTTATATATTCATTTATAATAATTTATTCTCGCTGTAAATTTTTTTTAAGTATCCTTGGTATAAAAACCGTTTATATAATATCGAGAATGTAGAAGCCGTAAGACTAGCGTATAACTTGAATTTTCACTAAAGTCGAGTCTGAGTTGAGTGGAAGAATCCTCTCTAAAAAGTTCTTGAGCAGTCTGTACTTACGCAAAAGCGGCGCAAATGATAAAACAAATTGTATCGCGAGAAGAAGAGACACACGTGCCAATCGCGTGGCTCCCCTGCGAACAGATCTACAATAAGCGGATCGTATTCTTGAGGTCGAAGTTCAGCATTCCGAGTGATAAACTCTTTATCGTCCGCGAAATGGTCTTATTGACTATAAGACCATTTATCGGGTGTCTCTGAACGAGCGCGTTTCCATTAGCATTGCGTAGGTAAATGAAGGAGAGGAAAGTGCATTGCTGCGTTATGCAATACCTTCATGGTTTCTGTGGGAAACGGCTATTTTTGGCGAGAATCTCGAGGCAAAATGAGATAATGCATGCATGTAATAGAGTCGAGTCAATTTTCCACACGATCGTGTGTTGCTTGTTTTTTTTTTCGAGCTATATGCCTATATTCACTTGCGTAACAATTCGGCGTTATGCAGACGATACGCGAGATACTGAGCTCACAAAATATTGTAAAGCTAATCATTAAATACTGAGATTCATTAACTGAACCTTTTCACGTATAAATGCTCTACGCATATCTTCCGATTATACCAAGTGTCCCATAAAAGTCTATACAGATAACAGAATTGTATTTGGAACATTGTGAAAAATGTTTCTTGAATATTTGTTAATCTTATGATTCATGCATATTAAGGAAAATGTAAAATATCTTTGATTTTTTTGCTACGCAGAAAATTTCTTGCTATTTGTAAAATTCTTAGTTTTCCAACTATCAGATACTTCATTGTGTCTTATTAATTTAAACCATAGTTTTCAAAAACTAAATAGTTTAGTGACAGTTATATATATTTAGTGTTTTCTACGTACAGAAAAAAAAATTTATCCGAGTTGACCATTATTTATTTCGAGGAAATTTAACGGCAATAGATGAAGAATAAAGTAAAGAGCGCGTATAATTGTACCAGCGGGTATATGTACCGAGTGTCCTCGTGGGTTATCGACATCAAGGGAGTTCGAGCTGCGCGTCAGAATCGCAACGCGACGTCCGCACTTCGATATATCCATTAAAGATAAACGCATGAATGACGCGCAGAATACTTTTCCCCCCATCGGTTGTTAATCGCGCGTCTATCACCGCTCCGATGATTGGATTTGTCGAAGGAAACAGCGAGACGGCGCAACATGCGATATTTCTGCACGGATCTGCTTACAACTCTCTCTTTACTCTCTTTCTCTTTTTCTCTTTTTTATTGTCAAGGTCACATTACGTTTCTTGCAAAACAATATAAATCATGAAAAGAATTGTGATGAGATAGCATACAATGTATTTGAAATAAAAATAATCTAATTCAAACCTAACTTTATCGCAAGACATCCTAGGATCCAGTATTTTGAGAAAACATTCTTTTGATAAGTTTTAAACCGTGTTTTCTTCAACAACCAATTTTTTCAAAATAGATAGAAATATAAAATCATATTGCAACCGAGTATAAAAAGCTATTTATGACACAGCTATTTGTTTCTGTGTGTGAAGACTTATTTTAATTATATTATTATAAATTATCTTAGTTGGTGGATATTGGATCACAATCGTAAAGAGATAGTTTATCTCTATTAAACGATGCGAAAATAGCAGCTGATCAATGAAAAATAGTTGCGAGAGATATAGACCAGCGATGCTTATAGTATGTAGTGTAATTTTAAGCGGGATAATGCGTAATACATAAGTATAAACAAATGCAAACCTATGACATTTTATATGCGAAAATGCGGTTTTAACGATTATGATGTAACAAACCGTATTGAGAAGTGGTATATATCGATCTATGAATAAGTATATTGCGTTCGATAATATTGTTGCGTAACATTATCATGCGATATGTTAATACTGTGAAATCTTATGTATCCTTTACCAGTCGGTATACTGTGTCACTTATTTTACAGCGTCATTTAAGTAAAAGATGTAAAAAGAAACTAGATTGTATTTCATAATTATATTTCAGCGTAACGACTTTTGTCAGAACACAGTGCAGAAAATTCACGAATAATTAAAATTGTCACAAAATAAAGAGCACTAAAATTGAATAGCTGAGAGAACAACATATGAAAAGTATGGCACGTTTTCTTAAATCTATAAATCTTAAATGCTATATATAGTATAAACAAATATTATAGTTAGTGTAAAAAATTTATTTAATTTAATATAAAAAACATAATAGTACGTATAATCTAATTTTAATAGTGTAAAGCATTAAAAAACCATAAAAATTATAACGTCAAAAAGTACAACAATTGCTAAATTAATTCTCGCTCGATCCAAATTCAAATTTATTCCAGAATCCAAATTATTATTAAAATCGATTATTCATTTAGAAACGCGAAATTAAACTTTAGACAAGTATGAGAATTTCAATATATCGTGGCACACTTATTTAATATAATAATATTGTAATAGCGTAGTCTTACCAGCGCAGGACGCGGAGAAAACGTGGACGATCGGAGTATCGGGAGGTAGAATCGCGTTGAACGCGACTTTGCTCTTGGAGTACGCGCAAAAGTAGATAGCTCTGGAGGGTGCCACGCCAATGAGATTCGGACCAAGGCCTTTGAACAGTCCTCTTGCACCCTCATTCTTGATGATGTACCTTAAGCATTGATAAATGCCCGGTGCGTGCCGGGAAGAGTTCGGAGGTGAGGTCGAGACACCGAAATGCGAGAGAGCTACGAAGTGACTGGAATACCTGAAGGTGAAAGAGACCAAGAGCTATGTTTAAGAACACGCATCTTTCTCCGGGTGCGCGTGCCGCTCGATTGAATATAATTCTTATATATTCGTGTGATTAACATATGGTATATAATTATGTGAAATTAATATTTTATATTCTCAGAATTTCGATATTTTTTTTTATTGAGTTTCAGAGTTTTAAAGAGAATACTCGCAATTTCGCACTAACATTTGAAACTTTAAAAGTATAAATTTTTCATTTCTCGAAAACTTTCCAAGGTCGCAAGGGTGAGAAATTTTTCGCGAAAATCTGACGATTTCTTTTGGATAACTTCTCGAGAGTTCTAATGATTTATTCTTAACATTTTAATCGATAGAACCGAAAATAAAAGCGTTTCTGATGTCTTTAAGGTCGGTATTCATAGTTATTTAAGCCCGTCTTAAGTTCAATCTTAAGATGTCATGAACCAATCACAGAGCCGTATTAGCGTCTTAAGACATTACTTAAGACGGTCTTGAAGACTATGGCCGGTATTCATAGTCGAATCTTATTTCAAGACCGTCTCAAGTAATGTCTTAAGATGCTAATACAGCTCTGTGATTGGTTGACGATAACTCAAGACAATACTTAAGACGGTCTTAAATATAAGAATCGACTATGAATACCGGCCTATGAATACCTAAGACGTCTTTTGCATGTTGCCTGGATCTATTTATCAGAAAATTTTCAAATCCTAGACATCTAGCATTTTTATCCAAGTTCTCTATAGCCTCTCAAGAATTCTAACGGTTCTCCTCGCATACTATATGTCAGATAAGAGAGATAATAACAAGAGATCTTAAAAATAAATTGCATACAAATTGTCCAATCATAAATAATTTTGTCATGAAACAACTTATGGAGTTGAACAAAGTATAATAAACTGTCGCGACGCATACCAAAGCAACATCAGTTTAATTGATTTAATTTTCTTTGATTAATTTACCTGGGATACCCGGTGCATAGCCTCCTGCGTTGTTCGGGCGTCGGTGAACCCTTGCATGTCGGATGGCCAGATGTGAATTCCTTGCTTACTGGCGGCGGATGAAAACCGGAAGACGACGACTGCAATCGGGTCTTTACTACTTCGAGCGGACAAGTTACTATTGCACCTGCCGTGCCAGCCACTCTACGTGAAATAAAGGAGGGATTAGCTTTATTTAGGGTGTTTACTCAAATCATGTAAAAACATTCTTTGAGAATTCCCGAATTTTCCAGGTATTTTTATTAAAAATTCCAGATAAGATTAGAGAATTTTTTAACGCATTTTTGAAATGAATTTATTTTATTATACGCCCTTTTTAATGTTTCTTCCTCTATAGTCTTCCATAAGATTGTACCTATCCTTTTCTACAATTAGAGCCGCGAAACTTATAGGATAGTATATGGAAGGCTCACTATAGTATAGTATCAGTGAATTCTCTTCTGTATTGTTTTCTACTACCTATTACCCTGTTTTTTAAATGAAAACTCGCGAATCACACGAGAATGTACGTCAATATACGCAGATGTGTATGCCAAATTTATTGCTAACCAATTGTCGACATTCTGCATTATTAAAAAAACAATAAAAGAAACAATTTTTTAGAAAAAGAGAATTTAAATTTAAAAATAAAATTCCAAAAATTTCCCTGAGTGTTAATAAAATTCCCTGATTTTCAAGAGTAGGAAAAGAAATTCTCTGAAAATTCCCAGGTTTTTCCAGGTAGTAAACACTCTATAACAATTAGGTCAGGATTGTTATCTATTTACGATCATGATTGTTAATTTTTTATATCCACGATATTGCTGTTTTGCTACGATAATCTTATATGATATCGTTTAATTAATTAAATTAAATTTATTAATTTAATTAATTAAATTTTATATATTTATGTTTATTTGATATACATGTGCATTTATAATTGATCAAATATATTATAAAATTTAATTAATCAAACGTTATTAAATAAAACGATATCATATAATCGTAGCAAAACAGCAATATCGTGAATATAAGAAATTAACAATCATGATCGCAAATAGATAATAATCCTGACAAAATTGTAAACATTTATATAAATGTACATGTAAATATATATATTTGTAAATGTGTACATATATATGTCCATGTCTTTTATCAGTTTTATCTGTTTAACTTTGTTAAAATTTGTATAGAATTAATAGAGGAAGAAATCGTTATTTTCTAAAAAAAAAAAAAAAAAAGAAAATTTATTACACAAGTTATTGTTTTAAGTTATACTGGCTACATAATCAAATTTTGTAACCGCGATAATTATAATGAAGTTCCAATTATAAATATAATTTATAATGTTTACAAACAGAATGAAATGTGTACCGAGAGAACAAAATGTTCGCTACAAATGTAATCTGATTTTCATCTTATCTTATCTGATTAGAAATTAAAACGAGATAAAAATTACAAATAATTGTTAAGATAACGGTAAAAGCATGAGAAATGTCGCATGATTCGAATGAAGGAGAAATATCAATATTTGGTGCGAACTCGCACACAGAACTTCACTGACACAATCTCGCGAATCTTTCCAATTAGACTTATTACAGTCATCTCTCGTCGCGTCGTAAAATAATTAGCAGTGTTAGTGAACCGGTATTCATCGTTGCAACGTGTTATCAGTACCATGTTTATACTCTTGTCGAGGTCCGTATTCATTACTTTGAGATTTCTGATATCTTAACGATGAATATTAAATTCGCAAAATGAAGACCGATAATATTGAATAATTAATTTTTCTTAAAAATACGACGAGTTCTAAAAAGTTAAACGCGTGTACAAAGATTTTATTAAACTTTAATAGCGGAAAGAAATAACAAAATCTTATTCTTTATTCATTTCTGTAACATTTCAATTTAAATTAAATCAATTTTAATAAAATTTTAATTTAAAATAAAATATTCAACATGAAAAATTTAGAAATTGCAAGGAATGATATATGTAATTTTCATTAGACAAATATTAAGATAAAATTCTTCAAAGCAAAGTGTAAGGCTGAAAGAAAATTATATATGTCGTAAATTTAAAGTCTTCTAAACAAATTATACACGTCGGCAAATAATTTTCATCTTCATGAAGAAAAATATCTTTGATTCTTGAGAGGCCCTATAACTAGCCCAATTTGTCTATCCTCAAAGTCGCTATTACGTGGTATATGTCGAACCTTTTATCAAGTCCAAAGGAATGTGGCAGTAAATTAACGCCCGATTCACATGTCGCGCGTCATAAATCTGCGTATCTTTCCATACTGAGAAGCAGGTGCGCATTTATGCTCTCGTTGATCAAAAATTTGCATGCTAACTCTGCTAATCCAAATAGCAACTTTCAATAGTAATATGCACATATTTCTTTTATCACATTTATACGTAAAGAGTGTTTAGGGAAACACAAAAAGTTCAGTGATTGAAAAAAATTACTTTTTTGTGACACTTGTGTTATTTTATATTTCCGATTTACAAATTGAGACGTAATAGAATAATAAATTAAAACGTATATATTTCCTTTTCTTAACTGCTAATGTTTATCAATAAACTGTTAATTAAAATATTGTTCTTTAGTTGGTTAATATTTGCAGTACAATTCTTTTTTATAAAAATATAAAACTTGTAATATTATGCGATGAATATGATAAAAGCTTGTAATTCAATCAATAAAGAAGCTTTTTGCGCTTAATCCTCAACGATAATTATTATCAATTTACAATAAGTATTGTAAATATTGAAATAGGAGTTTTCCGTTTGTTATGATTACATAGTTTCTGGCTATTAGTATTATGAGACTTGTAGATTTATGAAGTCTCAGAATGGAATTTCCACAACGCGTAGTATATTTCGAGGTAAATAAATCGTTTAGCTCTCTGTTGTCAAGCAAGAAATGCTAGTCCCTGTAATATACAAGTTTACTTACTTGACCTTTTCAATTGATCTACTTCTGAATAAAAAAAGAGGAAATGCAAGATTCGATATCGCAAGATCGATATACTGGTTCAGAAATGATACATAAGGCGCACTAAACAATACTTGTAGAATTGTTAATAACAAGTAAAGTATCAGAAATCAAATCTTTAGTTTCTGGATTATAAAAAATTAAAAACTATAATTTTACGAAATATTATAGGAGGCTTCGGTGAATTAAACCTTAAGAACGTGTGGAATAAATGACTCTCGATCCTTTATTAATATTATACGACTAATGTCCATTTTCATCAACGTAGATTAACTTTAATCTCGATTTAATTTAATCTGTACCTTTTTCTAATTCTTAGAATTAGATAAAGATAAAGAGTAAGTTAAACCGAGATTAAAATTAATCTACATTGGTAGAAATGGACATAATTCTAATTGGAACTTGGGCTGGAACTCTAATTTGAGCTTGAAGATACTAACAATAAGATGTTGAGCGTCGACAGTCAAAAATTCAATGATTTATTGTTGAATTTTTACCAATGTAAATAAATCTCGATTCTCTATTTTAAAGGATTTGCGATCTTTCAAAATGTATCAATCGGATAGAATTGCATCAATAACTTCAACCTTGCATCACAATAAGAAAAATTGTAGAAAATAGTTTGCGAGCTTCATATTGTTTTCTTAAGCCGAATCCTTTATTCCAGTCCTACTCTACGTGTCACGTCGTAAAATATGAATCTTTTTCCCTCCCGGCAAACAAAGCTAACGTATGACGCAATCTTGGCCCATTTCGTCGCACATGTTTCAAGAAATGGTTGCTCTGAATTATTTCAAGTCGATATTCCCTAATCGAAGATTCGATTGAGTTGTTAACTGTTTGTAGTATCCCGTACAAGTACGAAAGCTTGTAGAAACACAACATGTCTACATGCGCGTGCACGTGTGTTCGCGCAGGACAGGTAGCGAATGCAGGTACGTGGCGCCCGACACAGGCACGTTTAGCGTAACTGCGTCGTCGAATTCCTTTCCGAGCGAGCTGACACGCGATCTTGCAAATAACAGTCTTGTGTTTCGGCATTGGTAAACCCAGACCAATCTGTCATCGTTTACGAAATGTGTTAGGTGTAAACAATAGCATAAATGAGGATATATTGTATATCACTGTCCTATGCAATATACCATTGTATATATACCAATATGCCATGTATATATACCATTATACTATATTGCAAGGCTATTATTACAATACAAACATGTCAAAATAGATCCAGATGCATATAATCAACATTAATTAATTAACTATAACCTTGTTCAATCTATTTTCTGTTTGTTATTATTATGCATATAATATGTTTATCGTTTATCATTTTATATTTTGTTTTTGTCGTACTTATTGATTTAACATAGAAAAGGACGAAATTAGAATGAATTAATCATCCATGCTAAAGACATTTAAGACCTATCAATCATGAGTAAAGATTAATTAAAATCTTTTCCCTTTATACATTACAATCAAGAGCTAACAAATAAATAAATATTGTCGGCGCAACTCGATCCC
Organism: Aphaenogaster ashmeadi; assembly: GCA_003063805.1. NCBI lineage: Eukaryota > Metazoa > Arthropoda > Insecta > Hymenoptera > Formicidae > Aphaenogaster > Aphaenogaster ashmeadi. The sequence continues at coordinate 33,033 of NJRQ01001248.1, forward strand.
AAGTATAATAATATTTTTACGTTCACGCTAGTCACCTGAATTTTGTCTACGCGGAACTCTCATCACAATTGAGTTAATTGCTTTCATCATAACATTTCGTGTTTAATTGATCCAATATTATTTTATATTATTCAATAATATTATTATTATTATAGTGATCCAATAACTCTCTGCAATATACGGACATATTATATAAACAGAGAGAGAGAAAGCAGATTCGGACGATTGGGGTTAAACGATATTGGCGGAAAACCGGTCTTATCTATATTGGCTACGAACTAGAAAGACCGACAATCGCTGAACTACAATCAGTTAAGGTTATCAGTAATTGTGCAGTCTCAGGCTTTTCTCTCACGCATGCACTTTTTTTTTATCGCGCACACCGTGATTATTATAAAAAACGGAGGTGATAAATTTACTACGCTATCGATAAGGATTTGACACAGATTAGCGCGTGCTATAATTACCAGGAACGAAAACTTCCGTTAGAAGTTGCTTTTCTCAATAATATTATTTGGAAAAAATCACCGATTGCGTAAAAAATTGACTTTGCCCTGAATGTGACTCCTTAATTAAAGCTAGAGATAATTGTTTGATAATTTCGTCGCAGTTATAGCCATGTGCGCATCGCTGGTTCAATCCAATCGTCTCGACGAGAATAACGATCGTGGAGCCGCGTGTCAACTTGAGACTGCGTTTGTATACGTGTGTTTTTGTCGTGTCCACCGATAATTATTTGTAACTGCGACGAAGATAGGAGAATTCTAAAACATTTACGTAAGATCTCCGTAAGGTTTATTTTATTTTACGGTGATTTAAATATGACGCAAAAAAAATAATTGCGTATATTTTCATAACGTTCTAAATACGGAGATGAGACAAGTTGATTTTATCGCAGTAATGCATTTATAAACTACATGCCCTCGCGATAAAATCGGTTTATCTCATTTTCGCGCTTATATTACGGAGATGCCTGCTTGTATTACACTTATGTTGTTAGATTATGATGTAGACTGAAGAGAAATTGTATTTTCAATTTTCCTTTGCTTCTCCATATCGTGTCTTTTAAATTTTAATTCGGGATATTTATTTGAACGCAAATGGATTAGAAGCTGAAAATTCGCATGTTCGATTTACGAGATCCTAATCAATAAAGCAATTCAATTCTCATGGATCTTCCAGTTTTGGTTTTTCATGTACAGTTTCCTTGATTAAATTGAAATTCACTTTTTTAGCGAAAATATCAAGAGAGATTATTCGCTGTGTGAAAATTTTTAAGGTTAAATGTTAAAATTTTTTTCGTAATTATTATCAGATTATAAATTTATTAAGTATCCACGTTCAAAATAATATAAATGAGCTGTTACGAATACGGCATAAATTAACTTTTTGAAAAATCACAAAAAACTATTTTTCTTGCTTCCTACAATTTCACTATTAGAATCATTATTTTGTTATTTGATATATGAGTATAAATAAATGCTTTTAAATCAGAAAGTACTTTTGAGAGCTTGGAAATAATTTTCCTAACTTTTATATACATATATGTATGCATAAATTTAAAAATATTTTAACATAAAACCTGTTTTTTTCAATTTTAATTAATCTAATCTTTAATCATGTCAATGCATTTGATGTTTTTTTATACACAATGCGCAAAGAGAGAGAGAGAGAGAGAAATGCTAACTCAATTGCACAGAAATAATAAAGTCGTGTCCTTTTCATAACTGACGCAATCCTGATACAAAACGATGAATATTCAGTGACTGCACCACGTCTTAGATTTAAAACCGAAATAATCCTTTATCTTTAATCAGCAATAACTAGAAAGTTATTATCCGCGGATATTAAAAAAAAAATCGATAACATCAGGAAAATCGACTCGAAGATCGGCAAGAAAACGTCCGTAGAGAATTGCTCCAAAGATTTTTTTTCTTCGGAGCATCCTATTTGCGTGTCAAACACGCTCCTGATTAAAGACGACCTCTCGAGAAAAGCGGTCTCCGGTTTGAGCCCAATTGAGACCGTTGCGACTCGGGAAGGTTGTTAATCGTCCTCGACCCGATCGGGATTGAACATGCCGTAAAGGAGAGATCGAACTGAAGACCTGCCAAGACTGGTGTGACGCAGGCAGATCAGATCAGATCAGATCAGATCAGATCAGAGCAAAGCAAAGCAAAGCAGAGCCGGGCCGCGCGCGCGCTGGTCGAAAATAATACCCACCCTCCGGCGACGAGATGTATCGCCGTATCGCGATCCAACATCCTCCGCTGTGTGCCGCGAGGCGTGCAGATCCGCTGTCGATCTACGGTAGCATGCACCTTATGCGTTTCGGCGAGACGCGGTGGGCGACCGGGCGGACGGACGAGCCGTGGCACGAAACGAGACGGGACGAAACTAGGCGAGACGGGGCGAAACGAGGCGAGACGCGCAATAAGGTCCGTACTGAGGTACTACGTAACAACACCGGCTCCGAACTGTTCTCGGGCGATCGTGGACGATTTACGACGCGACGGACCGCACTTTCTCTCTCTTTCTCTCTCTCGGCGGCAATATCGACGAAACGCAACGACATTCAACGCACACCGCACCGCGACGTACACTGTTTTTCAACGCCGCGAAACGACGAACGACTCCGACCGAGACGACAACGTATCACGCACTAACTGCCAGATTCCCCCAGAGCCGCCCACCCTGTTTACCCTTCCCCCATCCTCCTCTAGATCCCATCGAGCGAGCTCTCGGTATACGACGAATGTGGACGAGCGATTCCGAATTCCGAGCGCGTTCCGTTTCAAGGACAAAAAGCAACGCGGTCGTTATTCGCGCAACGAACGATTAGGATTTCTAGTGACAAACGATAAGTTCCTAGCATTACATCAGTTGGCGAAATCATAAACATAGGCCGGTATTCATAGTCCGTTCTTATATTTAAGACCGTCTTAAGTACAATCTTAAGATATCATAAACCAATCACAAAGCCGTATTGTCTTAAGATGTTACTTGAGACGATCTTGAAATAAGAACGGACTATGAATACCGGCCATAGGCCGCGTTCAGGGCACCTATTATGGACTTGTTCGGAAACCGATTCCGATCGGAATGATTCCGTTTTCTCTAGAAAAGACAATAGAAATCTAGGAAATAACTAAACAATTCCGATCGGAATCCATTCCGAACAAGTCCATAATAGGTGCCCAGGGCTACGTTCCAAAACTCTACTCTGATAACTAAAACTCTATAGTATACGTAACGTAAACAATAGATTTTTAGTTACTGTAGTAC
>NJRQ01001249.1:16414-27283 GCA_003063805.1 Aphaenogaster ashmeadi
ATTGTGTGTAAAAAATTAATTTAAGTAATAAAATTGTATCACAACTTCCGGCGCTACAAACTTTATTGCAAAAAAGATATGCGAGTGATTATTCCACCGAAGCCTGTAAACGCAGCTGTGAACGACCATGCGCGCCTGCACGAATGGGCAACCCGTCATACTGACCTGTATGTAGCTGTAACACCCTGTACATACAATGCTTGAATAGTCATCAATGGAATGTTGTACTCTTTGAAACAGAACATCTTTCAATTGCTTATTTAAGTGATGTTGGAGGAGAAAATTTCCGTCTCACTCTATTTTCCAAAATTGCCCTATATTCTCTAAAACTTCAACATCTTTCATGGCTAACACAATCGTTTGATTTGAATATCATCGAATCATTGCGAGCATGAAATATTGCGAATCATTTTGAAGAGCAGAATGAGAAGTAGATTTCCTCTTCCAATATCTCTTAAGCAATTAGAAGATGTTCTGCTGAGAAGGATAATATAACGTTGCACTGGTGACTATGAAAACATTATATGACTATTTCAACAAGGATAAAATCTGTATTAAAGACAAATGGTGAACCAACTTCTTATTAATAAAACAAATTGTGTATTTCCTAGATGTTCACATTATGTTGTCTATCCTCTGTACTTCTTTATTTGCATTTTCATCATTGCAATTTTATCTTGCTAAACATGGCGAGAATATCTGCTCGTCTGATTGTTTAATCCTGAGCAAAAATATTTTCTAGAACTAATTTATATGTCGCGCTATACTATATTTTCACAGATCCTGAATTGGACGGTAGTCAAAGGATAGCTGTACTACAGCAAAAGTTAACCGAATTACGAAAGACATATAACGCCGTGAAGGTTGAGCTCGCTGCTATAGAAAGACGTCGGAAGAAACTAAGAAGACGAGAACGAGAAGGTAAATATTGGATAATGTCATTTCATACTTTCCCTCGTTAATAATTTCAGATGGTTACAATTCTATTCTTATAACATAATATATTGGCTATGATAAACATTATTCTTATCTTTATTTCTACTAATTATTCAATATGATAACCTTTTGATGTTTTTTTATTGATTTATTTATGTTTCAGGAAAAGTCAACATGTATTTTAAAACATTTTATAATCATATATATTCTAAAATATAAATGGCTTTTACATAGATTTTTTATATAATGAATAAAAAAATTAAAAATAAATATATGTTCTATATACCTGTATATATACAGGTTGTTATAAAAGAAGATTCAGTACTTTAAGCATGTATAGTATTCCCTGAGCGGAACAAAAGATATATAGATCGAAAAATTAATCTTTTCAAAGATTAAAGCTTATTAAAGCAGCTTTTGATGTTGATAATATAACTGTCTTGCTTGCATTTTTCCTTTTATGTGATTTTTTGTATAAATCGATTCCTCTCTTGTTATTCTACATATAGAAGTATTAAATCACCCCTCCCATAAGTAATGCAATTTTTTTCTGTATTTGACAAATAAAAACAAATATTTGAGTAAATTGAATGAATTTTATCGATTATATATTTGCCTTTATCTTGTATAATCTTATCATTTTTAATTAAATTTTGTATCCTCTGCTTATTAAATTGGTTTTGATTCAAAACAGTCGTTTGATACTATAAAACTACTTATGAGATTACCTGATATTAAAAGTAGTAATAACATTGTCAAAAAGTAAATACAAGATATTTTACATCTTGTCATAATGTATCGGAATAAAATATCTCAAAATATTTACTTTTTGATGATCTTATCTAATTTTCATATGTAAAATTACTCAAATCAATTTATGTGAAAAAAATTATATAAATTCATTCAAGAATATAATCAAGTCGCTTGTATTGCCAAATTGAAAATTGCTTCAGTTTCTAATGAGATTAATATTTCGACCTGATATTGATGTTGATTAAATATTTTTCACTCAGTATGGAGAGTTACATCCCACACAGCACACTTTATCCTGAGGATATCCCAGAGTGATCCACATGTCCAATTGGACATAATGCGATCCCATGGAGATCCTATGGTTATTGAGATATCCCTCGGATATCTAGTGGATATCGCAATATCGTGTGTTGTGTGGGATACATCCCTAAAGTGGATCTTTGTTTTCTAATATTTTGTATTTTGTATATATAATATTTTTGTAATAAAAATCTAAAGACTTTATATTATAGATTCAAATTCATGCAATTCCATCTTTTATTAGATAATCATAAATCATTATAATTTGTCATTCTAACGAGACTGAATTTATTAAAAAGATACGTATATGCTCACTAACTCCTGGTTCACAATAGGTGTCGTAAGTTTTAAGCCCTAAGAAATTGATCAATCACAGTCGAATGTGAGGAGAATAATCGACTGTGATTGGTCAATTTCTTAGGGCTTAAAGCTTACGACACCTATTGTAGACCCAGCATAAGATTTCATATCATGGTTTCACACTTATCCTTAATGCTTATTTTTAACCGACTTAATTTTTGCAAACTTAAATTTTTTTGCACTGCTTTTTCCATTAATTCCGGCATTCATGTTGTGAAAATGTATTGTGGCCATGATTAAAACGACACATGCACACTTTTATTCCGGCATACGTGCCATTAAATTAAAAATGAGGAAACTGAAAGGAAGTTCAAAATAAGAAGATTGTTTGATCTCAACAATGTACAATATGGAAGTTTTTCATTGTAGTCAATCTATCTTGTCCAAAATATGTCTTTTTAATTTCGGTATGTGATGTTCGGTATATGATGCGTGGGGTAACGCATTCTGTTAGGAAAATTTAACTAAAGAAGAAGAAGGAAAAGGAGAAACACCATTTGGCGCAACTCAGTAATGATTGCAATTAAAATATAAAAATAGACTTCTCGATATTCTCTTTCAGGAGTCTCTCCAAATATCATAATCTTTTGGAAGCATTGTGTTTGTCTTCAAGCATTATGTTGTCTTTTTCAAGGACAGTTTAAAATTTGTTGGAAAAGAAATAGTGAAATCAACATACGGATGGAAAGGTGAATATGTAGCCGAGCACAATAATCTGTTCCGAGACCATTGCATTGTCATACAAGAGAAAAAAATAACCAGGAATACATTATTCAGTCTAATTCTCAAAATTCTCTTTTGTAAATACATCGTAATTTTCAAATAAAATTTCCTTTCTCGATAGTCTGATAATGCGAAATAAATTCTCGGTAGATAGTGCTCTTCGAATTGTGAAAATAAATCAGCGTTGTCTTGATTCGGAATCGTTGGAAACGTAATTTCCTCGCTTTTGGTAATCCAAGAAACTACCACTCTATACTCCGATTTGATTTCTAGATCATAATAAAAGCACCGCATTTCATCATTAGTTACAATTGATTCGAGAAGTTCTGGATCAACATAGGCTGAGATGACAGCGCGGTTGTGCTTCGTCCGATCGAAATTTTAATTGATCGTGCAGCACAAACCAGCAGGGTTGGGTAGTAACTAGTTAAAAAGTTAAATAATAAAGTTAAAAAGTTAATGACTTTTAACTTAACTTGGTTAATTTTAAATAAGTTAATTTTTAACTTTAACTAGTTATTTTTAAAAGATATTAACTTTAACTTATTAACTATTTTATTAAGTTAAAAATTTGTCTATATGAAAGAAAAAAATTATAAAAGAAAAAATACATTCCCACATAAAAACAATATATTTCTTTGTTATTTCATATAAACTTAATTTACAAATAAAATATTAAATTTATTTGATAATTTATATTATAATTGTTTTGAATGATCTAACTTTAAAAAATTACGACATTCTAATTTAATATAAATAATGTTTTTCAAAATTAACTTTTAATTTAACTTAAGTTAATTTAATCTTAACGTAACTTTTAACTGAGTTAGTTTTTTGTTTATGTAACTTTTAACGTAATTAAATTAATTGTATATGCTATTAATTTCAACTTAATTTTTAAAAATATTAACTTTTTTACCCAACCCTGCAAATCAGGTACTGAAATCCTCTATGTGTCGAAATCTTGAGTTAAAATTTTGCGGATTGTTTCCTTATCGATGCTCAAGTTTTTTGTTGTTGTTCGGATCATATCAGATGCTACGCACTTTTTCAATGAGTTCATCCTTACGAGTGTTGAGGAGAATGAGAGTCCGTTTGTTCGCCGTCTTTGTTCTTTCCACACAAATGTTTACAATCATTCCTGAAATTTGTAAATCACTGGAATACTTGTTAAAACCAGCGCTACACCGATGCAAATACATTTTTATGTATTTGCAAATACAATTTTATGTATTTGTAAATACAATTTCAGAACAGAATTTCACATTTGCATAATAAACATCCGATGTACTGTCACTTCCATCGCTCTAACTTTTGCTATTTTTGTATAGTAATTGAAAGTAACGATTGGTAGGTGATGCATGTATCATTCAAAAATTATTTGCTAACGACATTATTTGCTCTTACATAAAAAATTTTAAAAAAATTCAGTCTCATTTTTATATCCGTCTCACTGGCATGGAAACTAATGTAAAAAAACGTTTTGTTACAGCGATGAAAGCAGCTAAAGCAGAAATGCAGCAGGCTTGTTCGTGATAGACAGCATTGAAGGATTATTATTCTTTCTTCAAGCATTAAATGGGACTACTGTATAAGCATTATTGGCACGGGCATCATGCAATCACGCCAGACATTTCATGACAATTTTTACCTACGTAATAGGTAACATTTGCCCTACAATCTTTCTTTATTTAAATAAACTGTAGATATAGTTGTAAGATTTAATCTAACAAGAATGCGTGTTTGTCTCAGAACGACAAATTCATTTATATATAATATAGTTGTGTTATTGTACATTATATATTCCGTGTCAATCTCATATAGTCTAAATGTAAAAAAAATCTTTATTCTCGTTTTGTCATTTCACACGTTCGAATGCAAAGTACAAATTATCAAAATTAATGATCTTTGTTATTTCTCTTCGTCACTTTTTTTTATTAAAAAAAGGCTGAGAGAGCGATATCGATTGTATGTTACTGTAAAGACATCTTGGGGAACAAGTAATTATCTAAGCTGGCTATCATTTCCGTTTCTTTCTCTCGAGTATGATTATATTAGTTGCAGTTGAGCTGTTTTCACAAAATGTAAAAAAAAATGAAGAAAAGACAAAAGGCGTAATAAGGATTAATGATTAATTGATTATACCGTTATGTCATACAAATGCTGCGTTTTTTTATATTGTAAAAGCGTGTATGTACTAGAGACTAATAAAATCTCGTAAAGCATTGTATTGCGGATGCGGACACATATACACATACACATACGTTTTTACGATGAGATATTAGCGAGAGTGTTCGTATATTAATATGCATATGAAATAAAGCTATTGCTAACTACTAGACAAAAAAAGGAAGGTCTTTCATTTCTATTTTAATTTATGTATATAACCTTGTAAAAACGATATTATACAAAAAGACACGAATATAATGATTTGTATAATTGATATTGATATTGGCGATCCATTTAGTGCTACAAACGCTTCGAAGTTTAGATTTCTTTGTTCTGATTGATCGATCGAACGCTTCGAAGTATTCGCAGCGCTAACTGAACCACGGCCGTTGACACAGTAAATGGATAATGTATTGTTCCCGCTAAAAGATACAAGAATTTAAGACATGTTTTTTTTTCTTTTTTCTCTTGGTCTTCATGATCGCGATTATGCCGCGATTTATCGTGAATGCAGCTCAACAATACTATTAGTTTACTGATTTCCACATTATATTTAGCTGCCGTTGTGCTTTATCATTATTAAATAGCTATTATATACTCATTAGTATCGTATGCCATGTATTCGAGACTTGTCAGAGATGCATTTATATTTGTATTTCAGCATACATGTCGAAGAAGTGCTTCAAGTATGAAGAAATTAAACAAATGCAAAAAGGATAGAGCTTAATCGTAAGAAACACATCACGAAAATGTGAATCAAATGTCATTAGATGAAAATAAATTTGTAAGAAAATATTAAGCTAGCTGAAAAGAATGAAGTTTTATAGCTACATATTCCTAAGACACATACGTACATATTATATATGTGTGTGTGCGTATGTGTATGTCTATATAAAATTTCATTCTTAGCTATATACAAATATATATCATATATTTTTTATAAAAGGTCGAGCTCTGTGGTACGAGAACGCAATTACCCTCAAGTCCGAGGAGAACGAAGGACATTAGGTTTCCTTGACATTGTACATATGTAGTTTTACATTGCGAATATGAGTCAAATTTTAATAGTTTATCGCACATTCTTACATAGCTGCGCATTTTGATGTATAATGGTTTCGAAAATGTTGCGGAATAGCACATATTTGTCTTGAGAAGACTAGATGCATTTTGATGTTAACACAAACAACTTATTCTCAATAACTTGGACTGTATGGATATGTGAATGTGTTAAATCAAATAATACAGTAATTGTGCAATGTTTATTATGTTAAATCACATAAATATCATTTTCAATATTTTGTACGTTTAATATTTTAAATCAAAATTTATGCTAATCTTATTATATACATTAAGACAATTATATAATAATTGCAGCTTTATAAACAATAAGAAAAATAAAAAAATAATTTAGTTTATATTTTTTTGGTCGGAAATATATTTTTTAATTTAAATATATTATTGTTTATTTTTTATGAAGCAACCTTTCAATTGTGATGTTATTTACCTTATAATCTATTTTATAATCAATTCTAATTTAAAGAAATTAATCATAACCAAAACTGAAAAAATTATAAACCGGCAATTATAAGGGAAAAATATATTGTCAGTAATATGAGTTGATAATATTATATAACAGAGCAGTATGTTACGTTATTAATTGGATAGTTTTAGTTTATAATAGAATATTTGATCTATATCAAGTCTCGTATAGTTTGACAATCGAAATTATTACTTGGAATGACGAACGCAACATATAATTGCGATTTCGAATACGTTTATACAATTTTCAACAGTATATGTTATTATATACTCATTATGATAAACGTTAAAGGCGTGACAAGTGCATCCTCGTCTTCTGAAAACAATTATTCTCCCTGTAAATCATGCATTACATGTGAAATAGTACATACATAATGATAAACACAAGGCGAATTTGCGTCGCCAAGCAGTAAGATAATATTGTTTCACATAACATTTAGCTGTGTCAGTGAATAAGAAATAAATCTTATCTTAACAAAAAAACTATGTTCTCTCTCGCATTGTATTGGTTGTTACTTCTGCATTTTTATTTAGGTACATAAGTTCTAAGATATATCGAAATGTATCGAAAGGTAAAATGAAAATAGAAATAACTTCACAAATTATATTTAAAATCTGTTATACATATTATTTATTACATTATAGCTTGCAAACAAAGATGAACAGATTAAGATCTGTGTAAAACTTATGCAAAACTACTTGTTAATACAATATAATATAATTATACAAATATTTATGTTATTGTACTTTGCACTTATTTGTATTAGAATGATAAGACGACTATTTTTTTCGGATATAAACGCGATTAATTAACATAGTGCACCATTAATGACAGACATAATACATAATATACAATATCCCTTTTATCACTTGTTCTGTGTATCAACATAGCGAATAACAGAGAGAAAATTTCATTATGAAAATCAATGACTAAAAATACATGACTTATTTCTTTATATGCATTACAAATGTATGTTTCCATATCTTAATTTTATATACCCTAATTTTCTATAGCTAAGAAATTTCTACATTATACAATATGGTATCGCATAAAGATTGTTTTTCAGGAGTATAATATATCTTTGTACACCAGTAGAATTGATACGTCGAACATACAACAGTATCTCATTAAAGAATCTTATAAAACGTTTTTAAAGAAAAAGTATTATTGTAAGATTCATAAAATTATATATATAATAATATATATTATATATATAATATATTAGTATTATATTATATATATAATTATGTTAAATATATATATAAAATTTACATGCACACACTCACACACATACATACATACACACACGCACAGGACTAAGGCCCAGTTCCATCATCTCCAGTTAACTTAACCGGCCGGTTATTCCATTGGAATTGACCAATTGCATTTGTTAATTTTGCTTAACGTCAAATGCGATTGGTCAATTCCAATGGAATAACCGGCCGGTTAAGTTAACTGGAGATTGTGGAACTGGGCCTAAGAGAAGTATTCGGTATCGAGTATTCAGAGTAGCAAAGCAAGATTATTAATAAAGATACGTTGTATCCAACTGGAACAAACACATCTCGAAAATAACAAACATAAAATTTAAATTTTACAAACAAATTCAGTTAGACTTTAATGTTTCTTATATTTTATAACTATAATCTACCATTATATATCGTTCTAACATGATCAAAATCTGATTTGATCGTTTTAAATTGCACATTTGTCATTTTTTTCTCATGTCGATTTTTATATAATATGATACAGATCAATAATTTGGTCTAAAATAATATAATCTAAATAATATAATAATTTTTTAATGTATCAAAATTTATAATTTGTATTTTCTTATTACTTTGTAACTTCAATTTCCAGTTTTGTTGTCATCATGCACAAAGATGGTATTATTCTTGTATCTTAAACATATCTTTAATAACTACAAAGTAAAAGCAAATCAATATGTTTCGATTACTTTTCCTGCTTATAAAAGATTGAATAGACCTTTGCAGACATACATTCTATTGTATAAAACTCCTAAATATTAAGATTACACAAGTAGATACTTTGGATACTGCCAGATATCTTGTACATCCTTATGTGTGTGCGTGTGTGTGTGCGTGTGTGTGTGCGTGTGTGTGTGTGTGTGTGTGTGTGTGTGTATATATGTATATATATATATATATATATAAATAATACATATTATTTATATATATAATATATATATTATATATATTGTATACCCATATATATAATATATATGCATTTTTCGATTATCTCAACATTATTGCGCTCGCTCAGAACATTTTACATTTAAAGTTTACTTTCTTGCAAATTAATTCGCTCATTATTAATCATACCAGCAAGAAAAAACTTAACCTCATATAATTTCATATTCAAATTGATGCTGCCTATGTAACATTATGTAAAGAAACATACTTTTATATGCCTATTGAAGCTTTCTCCATACTTTTGACATTTTGTTCCCTCAGAAGATAATAGTGGACATTGATATTGAACAATTTTGAAGCTTCTTTAATACCGTGAAAGAATACTTGTCACTGAAATAAGTAAAACATGTAATGTAAAAGTATCATATTACATAAGAAATGTAATCTCACATTATCTTACTTCGCCCTCTGTCTTTATCTTTACACATTTCACTCGCTGACTGCTAGTTTTCAAATGAAATTATATGGAAATCATCTGATCTTGACGAATAGCGCATTGAGCGAAAGAATATATTATTTTCCATTGCACATGTCAACAAGGGGGTGGGCTAGATGTCGGAACTGTGTCTACAGTTGTCGCAGAAGAGGATGCTACCGTGGTCGTCTTATTGTCGGTGTTTAATCTCCGCCTGGTGAACATGATTTGTTCCATTAACTCATGATGTGCCTCTAACCGTTCGATGCAATGTAAACATGCGGTCTTTGGTAGCGGGTCGTTCATGTTTACCTGCAAAATTACATACAAAACAGTTTTATTGTAACGAACCGAAATGTATAGACGATAAAGCGGCTGATAATAAAAATAATTTGTAAGTGTGAAAAGGATGATGTCAATACGTCTTTGCACAATATGATAGTCGATGCCCTAGATTTGTAAAATACGTAGAGGTAAAATGGAACAAGTTTGAAGAAACCACAGGATACCTACATCCGTTAGAGACGTGCAAGGAGTCGTTCTTTTTTTTATAGATATTGGCGATTTGCATCGCCTCTAGATAAAGATACCTGTGCAAACTAGAGAGGTGGAAATCGATCAAGTTTCGCACCGGGCGAAATGCATGACGGTTTTGGAGGATCGAATAATACGTGAAATTACCGTGATCGGCAGGTAGGTGTTTATCTTCTCGGCGAGTTTCATTCTCTCGCCCTCTTCCCCGTAGATGTGGATCACGAAGCGGTTCATCTTACTGCAGAGTCTGCATATGAACCCCGTGATCACGGCCTTGTCCGTGCTGCCCATCTCCGCGGCGTTGCTCGACGGCTGCTGGCTGCTCTCACCAGCTCTCACAGCGCTCGCGCGTTCTCAGTACTCGCTCTCGCCTCGGATGCCGCTCGACGGTTGACAGCGCGACTCCTCGCGATCGTAGTTACAGCGCGCGCGAGAGGGAGAGAGAGAAAGAGAGAGAGAGAGAGAGAGAATAGGACGTGTACGCTCTTTTACCTGAAGATCTCTTGGAGTTTGTTTATTGCAGACTCCGCCGAACGCCAGCGCGCTCCGAGCGATGCCTCCTTCAGTGCCGTACGCGCCGTTCATCGGGCTCACAACTCCCGTTCCCGCAGCCCGCTCCCAGTACCGCTAGATGCCATAGCCTCAGGTCCCAAACACGAGGGTGGATTGAAAAGTTTGCGGTCTAACTAATATTAGCGAATTCGGTCACCCGCACTACACTGGATTGGTGCATTAAAACCCACTATATGTCATTTAAATGTAAATGCACATATTTTTAAATATTTTAAATTATATAAATAATCAATAATGATATTATTACCTCTATATAGCACAGAAATTGTAGCAACATCCCACACGGAACAGAAAGGTACATTAGAGATCCATTAGACATCCATGGTGGAAATTGAAAACATCTAATAGACGTC
>NJRQ01001250.1:16908-36004 GCA_003063805.1 Aphaenogaster ashmeadi
ATCCTCAGCTCCTGGAGGGAGCCAAGAGTAGTGTCGGATTCGATGCATGCATATCGCTACGATGCTGCATGCATCGCCACCGATTAAACCTCCACGGTGGCCCTGTCTCTTATACACATCTAGATGTGTATAAGAGACAGCAATAGATTAGAACACACAGCAATATATATACACACACAAGTTATTAAAATATATTTTAAATATTTACGAAAATATTTTTTCTGGGTGGTAAAAAAACATTTTAAAAAATATTTCTAACAGATTTTAAAAATATTTTTAAAAATGTTACTACAAAAGATTTTTAAACCATTTTAAAATATTGTTAAAACCATTTTTAAATGTTTCCTGCAATATTTCTTTAGAAATATTTTTTGGAATCATTTCCCAATCTTTTGTGCTGTATGGGCTTGTATTGCGATGTCAAAAACGAAGACAACGTGGAGTTATGGCTGGAATTTATTTCAATGTCTTTTGACTATCATTACGAAATTTATTCAGTTTTATTCGGAAAATAAATACAAACGAAGATGAATAAAAGAGACGAGATAAGATTCAAAGGTTTTTCTAATCCATTTCTAATTTTACGATGAAACGATTTTACAAAGAATCTATCAGGACAGAATCTTGTAAGTTAAGAGTTCTCCATGTCTTAAGGGGCTTTCTACCTTCTTGGCAAAAAAATAGATCATTTTTTAGTAATTTTTTGTACAAAAACTATTTAATAGATCATTTTCATATTTTACAGATATATTTATTCATCTTTTCTCCTACTACATGTAAATTTTTAATCAAAAATATTGAAAATACTGGAAACTAGAGGGAGCTGACGGGGAGTGTTTGAGAAAAAAGTGTCTCGATGGCGTACATTGTAGCTTCTTTCCATAGGCGTCCGCAGGGTGGGCAAGAGGGGGCATTTGCCCCCCCCCCTGGAATCAGCAAAAAATTAAACATTTGCTCTTCCTTTGAATAAAGGAAAGACAAAGTTGTGCTAACCTTGCCGATCTCTGCCCTAAACCATAGAACTATAATTTCAAAAGGTTTATTTTCAAATTATAAATATTCTAATTCTGGAAGTAATATTTTGAATCATGCCCCCCCTCCCCTCCTGGAAAAAATCCTGCGAACGCCCTTGCTTCTTTCTAAGTGCTCTGAAACAAAAAAACTGAAAAGATTCTTGAATTATATGAGTATGTGCGCAAAGTAGACTACAGGTATACCAAAAAATTCCAATTAATTTCAAAGTGGCGGCCTTACAAACAAAAAAGAAATTTTTCATGGTACGAAACACAACTTTTTTTGTTTATAAAAAAAACTATTGAATATTTTTTAATCTCCGTAGTCTACTTTGTGGAGAGTGCTTTTTTACGTATGCATGTAAAATTGGAAGCTTTATTAGTTTCCGAGATATAAAAGCTACGCCATTTCGCAAAATGTTATTTTCAGACAAACAGCTTTAAAGTTTCAAGTTAGGTTAGCGGGCATAAAACGGAAATTTTTGTACTCATGCTAATCAGCTATTCCAGAAGCATATAGTAAGCCCTCTTCTTCCTTGAAAAACTCGTTTTGGGCTGCTCTCTCATTCCTGCGAGCCGTTCTTGCCTCCTTGAAAGATTTTGAGTGACGTCGGTTAACTTGTTGTATTTGCTTATAATTGTCCTTACTGTGAGCCATCACTTTAGCCTTTTTTTACGTGGAGGAATCTTTTAAAGACATCCTCAGCTCCTGGAGGGAGCCAAGAGTAGTGTCGGATTCGATGCATGCATATCGCTACGATGCTGCATGCATCGCCACCGATTAAACCTCCACGGTGGCCTTCCTCGGCGTTTAGAGAGGACTCCGCGGATGTACTTCAGATACTCTCTACGGAGTCCTCCTACAAAGCCATCCCATATAGCACAGAACATTGCAGCAACATTGCAGTAACATTGCAATATTGCCGAAATATGTTGCTGCAATATGTTCTGTGCTGTTTGGGATCACTTTAGCCTGAGGGCCAATTTTAATTCCCATGATCTCCATCATTGTTAAGAAAGGAGCGTAGTCTTCATTGAAGAGACAAGCGATCAGAAAAGCTGCGATTTCGAACTGCTCGTTATTATTTTGTGTATGGCCATCTAAGCATCTCTCTATCAAGTCATCAGATACAAGATCTTCATATATAGGATGTAAAACTTCTTGGATTTTGTTTGAAAGAGGAGCAGGGTGATGGTGATTTCCGTATCATTGCTACTTCTTAGTTCCTCTGCAGAAGTACTTGCAAAATCCACGTCGTGCTCATTTAAAAATCTGTTGTAAAATTTCTTGTTCTTATTCCCCTTATTTCAGAGCGGTCAGTGCCCTTTTTAAACTTTTCGCCTTTATACATAATCAAAACAGTTGAAAGTATCCGTATGCATCGAGGTTCACAAGAACCTGCTGAAACTAAACACGCTTCTAGTCACGCATCCCGTCGTATGTCTGTTCTCTTTTGTTTATTCTACATCTTACAATCAGTCAACGAAGCGATTTGCTTGCAAGCAATAACTTGGACAAGCTAATCTCTTCGGCCGGCGTCGCTAATCTCGCGGCGCGCCGTGTGATCTGATTTCCATCTGCGCGCTCTTCTCTTGAAATGGCTCTACAGGTCTCAATTTTTCGAATTCCAACTTAAAACTTTACGAACGCATTCTTAATACTTCAAACTTTCAGAAAATGTTATTAACAAGAAATTGATTTTTTGACTCAACAAGATAGAAAGCCCTCTTAAATAAACGTTTTGTATTGCGTCAAAAGCAAAAAAAAACGCAAAATTACGGCTGGAATTTATAAAGAATTTAACAAATTTTGATTATTATTACGAAATTTATTCAGTTTCATTCGGAAAATAAATACAAACGAAGTTGAATAGAAGAGACTAAATAAAATAAAAAGGTTTTTAAATCTATTCCTGATTTTACAGTAGAAGGTTTTTATGAAGAATCTATGTGTGGAAATCTTGTACGTTAAGAGTTCTCCATATTTTAGAAGTCTTGTACGTCAATGCGAAGACAACACGAAGTTATGGCTGGAATTTACTTCAACATCTTTTAGCTATTTAGATTTATTCAAATTTATTAAGATTTAGATTTATTCAGATTTATTCAGTTTTATTAGAAAAATAAATATGAATGAAGATGAATAGAATAGATTAAATAAGATTCAAATTAAACATTCTTGATTTTATAGTGGAGCGTTTTTACGAAGAATCTATGAGGACAGAATTTTGCACTTTAAGAATTCTCCATGTTTTAGACATCTTCTATTCCCAGCCAGAAATGATTAGTCGAATCGACGTTGATTCGACTAATTATTTCTGGCTGGGTTACGACGTAAAAAGCGAAGACAACGCGGAGTTACGGCTGGAATTTATTTCAACATTTTTTGATTATTATTACAAGATTTATTCAGATTGGGAAGGTTGAAGGCCAAGGAACGAGCATAAAATAACAAAGATGTTTATATAGATAAATAAATAATTTAATTTAACATCATAATTTAATATCCCATGATAGTCAAATAATAAAATAAAAGTACGTTTCGACTGCACAGAGTCTTCTTCAGCAAAAAGAATCGAAAATTAAAAATTGAAAATTAAAACCGTCGTTGTTAAATTTACAAAGTTTCAAACATTGTAGCTTCGATATAGCTCTCACAAATATGTAATTCATTTCAATCCATTGTTTCAAAAGTGATACTCCATATTCTCCGAAGTAATGATAGATAACATTAATATTATATAGGTGCTATTTGAACGGAATGTTCCTATAACGCATTGAAAGGCTTGCGTGAAACAAATAGTAAATAAAAATCAAGCTCGTGTATGCAAAGCAGATTGGGAAGGTTGAAGGCCAAAGATTTATTCAGTTTCATTCGGAAATTAGATGCACAGAAAAAAATGCTGTTGCTTTAATTGAAGCAACAGCATTTTTTTTGGTGTATAAATAAAGATGAGTAGAAGAGACTAGATAAGATTCAAAGATTTTTAAGTCAATTCCTGATTTTACAGTGGAACAAGTTCAAAAATGTACACGTAAAGATGCGTCACACCCACCGCTACTTATATCATTACATCTAATGACTTCCCGGGCCCCCGTTTACAGAAATCATTCCGGTCGTATATGAATGAAATTACTCGTCTCTCGACGGGGGTCGCATTCAGGGTGGCGGAATAATAAATTCGACGGAGAGCGACAAACCCCGTCGAGCGTGCATGACTTCCAATCGGGCCTGGGGCTTTTAATCAATCGAATCGATACGTATACGATATGTATACGCGACGCGGCAATTCGATCAAGCAAATCGCTCGTGGAATTACGTCTGCCCGGACTACGCCGTGCCCTAAATCATCGAGGGGTGAGGGGGAGGACACCCCGTTGTATAAATCATTCGCGTAACCGGAACACGCGCGCGCGTATCCGAAAGAATCTATTAGAAGATAATCGCGGACCCCACATCTTCGCGGACGCGTCGGCGAAATATATTTTGATTTGTCACAGTAGGTGATACGCACGTTTATGCGAGCACGCACTATTGACGATTGGACGCGTTACGCCTGCGATACGTAAGGGTGGATCTGATGGACGTGAGAGCCCAAATAGAAACTTTTATGTACCCCGGCGTGTCCTCGGAATTGGAATTGTCGGGGACGTTAGACTGCTCCGGGAAATCTAACATTTGAGTTATGCATAAATCTATAAATCGCGTGAACAATCGCTTGAAAGAATTGCTGAACGATTTATTAGATGCGATCCTGTAAGCTTTATTAGATGCATTTTTTTGGTGCAAAAGTATAAATGTGACAAAAAGACATAGAGCTCAGTTACACGGCCCGATTTACGCCGAAATTATAACATCGATGTACTATATCAAAATTTTGCTTTTTTGATTATAATGATTATTTAAATACGAGTCTATTTTGATATTCTAAATATTTGAATCAATCTCTTTTAATATGTATACTAGAAATTGAAGTTTAAATATCAAAAGAAGCTCATATTTAAATGATTATTATGATTAAAAGAAGACAAATTTTGGATCAGATAGTACATTGATGTTATAACTTCGACGTAAATCAGGCCGTGTAAACCTAGTCATAGTTTATTTATATTGCAGAGGAACGAAACGCGCATATATATCTTCTTTACATCTACATTATATGTATTAGTTTTTATTTTATTCCATTTGTTATTCCATCTGCTTTTATCAATTAATAAACTTTCTCAAAAGTGTCGTATCCAGGAGTAGACAAAAGGTACCAATTAATTCCTAAATGACAACTTATTAGTTCGAAATGACAGTAAAATGTTTGTTCAAGCGCGCGAACCTACATCTGCGTTTAAAAAGGCAACAGCTGTTAAAAAGGAGTCGCCTCTTTTTACATTAGCTATGGGAATGTTTGCTCAGATTTTTTTGTGCTCCGACATCGTAGGGAACCTCGCACTATTAGTTTCACGCGACGGACTCGACGCCTGTTTGCATAGTGAAGTGCCGCTAATTTTTCCGTAAACTGTTATTCCAAGGGAGGAACTCGCTTTCTACACCTTCTATTCTTGCCTCGTAAATCCATTTCGTTACAACGGCAGCCATTATCGTACGCAAACATAACTCTGTCCCCTCGTAAAGAAGTTATATTGTCTTGTATTACATTTATTGTCAGTTGTGTATGCAACAAAATTATTGTTACATATTATTATTTATTAACTCTCTCTTTCGACGATCAAAACTTCGTGACAAAATTCAGGATTTAATATTATAAAATATATTTTAATATATTCTATATGTATGTATGTGTGCATACCTCAAATATTTATATATTAATTTCTACATATTATTATTTATTAACCCTCCCTTTCGACGATCTGAATTTCGTGACAAAATTCAGGATTTAATATTATAAAATATATTTTAATATATATTCTATGTATATGTATGTATGTGTGCATACTTCAAATATTTTTTTTATTAAATGGCATATAAAATTATAAATAGAATTCTATCTTGAATTCTAGATCGTCAAAAGTGAGCTTAATATACATATAATAATAATTTTGTTTACTATATGAAATGACATCAAACACTTATACATTAAAATTTAACATATTTTTAGTGTTTTACTCATTGTTCTACAAAGAAACGAAAAATAATCTAAAATGTTTGAAAGTTCCACAAAAAAAATTTTTTACCAAATAAAAAGCATTAAAGAGTAAGACACTTTTTTCGTCAAAGTAATCACCTTTACATTTAATCACTTTTTTCTAATCTAAGTAATCTAGCTACAAATGTATTGTAAATTAAGTTTATTGTTTTTAGTTTATAACTTAAGTTCATCATATTTGTAGAAAAAGATTTTATGACTGTAGTCTATTTTTTGAAATTAAACAATGCTATGTTAATCACAAGTGTGTTAAATATAATGCTTATTTACTTTCAAATTCATCAAGAAAAAATATTAAGTAAAACATGAATCGGATTTTTAAATAGTATTTCATTAGAATATTCTCAAATTTTATATATGGCCTTGAATTTTTAATCGGCAGTGTACACTAAAATGCATGACATATAAAATTATAAATTGCATTCTATCCTGAAATCTGACGCGAATTATAGATTATTTAAATTCTGAACAATTTTTCATTCGGGATATTATCAAATCATAGTATTATACAATGACATTTAAAACGCGTATTGAAATTGAAATGATAGTTTATCCCTTCTCGAAGCTTCTTTAAGTCCCAACGTATATTTTACAATCAGATATTTTACAAAAGCGCGATTTTTACGCAAGCAATTACAAAGATAGAATAATTTGGTTGATCACCCAACTTAGATCGTCTCAAAAGAGCGAAATGTAACATTTCAGACGTTCTTCAAAGACAAAATTTTTGCAGCACCAACTCCAGATAGAAATAATTAGGGTTGGGAAAATTACTTTTGTAAAGTAACTCATTATTGTTTTATTTACTCGTTACTCATTGAAAAAAGTAATTCGTTACCGTTATTTGTTACCCATTGAAAAAAGTACCTCGCTACCTTTATCGTAAATTTATTACTTAAAAAGTAATAAGTGATTACAATTTCCATTACTTTTTCATCAAATTTTGATAACCTTTTTTTTAGTGATTTGACGATTTCAACACAAAACCTATAAGTGATTGTGGTCAATCGCAATGTGGTCAAACATAACGCTCCCTTTTTTTAGAATTCGCTTGTGCCCGTTCCATATACAATACGTAGTATTATACGTGTGCAAAGAATGATTATATTAACAAATAATATTATATATTAACGTTACTGTTAACTAAAAAATGTAATTGCGTTACCTTTACCGTTACTAATAAAAAAATATAATGTCATTACCAATTCGTTACTAAAAGAAAGTAACTATAACAGTAACAGCATTATAAGTAACGTGTTACTTTCCAATCTCGGAAATAATAATATCCAAAGACAGGATAATTCAAACCGATCTTTGTCGATCGTTTCGAAGAATCGCGTCCATTAATCCGCGAATGCATCGAGGCGTCTCGGGCAATTTTAATAATTCACCACGGCCATCATATAACGCGGCCGGCCGTTTTACGCCGGTCGTAAAGCAGTTTACAACTCGGTTCAATAAAAAAACAATTCAACAATTCCTCCGTCAGGATCAATAACGGATAGGAGCCGATTGGATCAGGCTTCGCCAATCGGGATTAGCCGCGGTAACAGGGGATGGATTTCGCGGATTCTGCGCCATCGGATCGGCGATTCCATTGGTCCCGTCGCAACCGAGGGGGTTGTAACATTTTATCAGGCTGAAACTTTACAGATATGGACGCTCCGAGTAGCGGGGACGACGTTGCATTAAATGAAAAAAGGAAGAAAAACCGACGACTTTTGTCACGTTCTTTTTGCCAATATATATTGCCGTGACGTACACACAATGGAGCTTTCCCGAATATCGAGAAAACTCTGGTCACGTACTTTTTTTAATTGATATATAGGTTACGAAAAAGTCACTCTGAGTCCGCGACAGCAAAAGCGGTACCATGAACATTTATTCAATGGCGCATTTTGAATGCTACGTCTATTCGTCGAGAAATGCAAAAAGCAGAAAATGGGAACACTTGCGTAAGAGTAGCGCGAAATAGGGTCGACAGTGGAAATAAAAGAAAGAGATAAACGTGTCGTCTTTCTTATGTTAAGCGAAATCTAGAATTATTTGCTAGAGAAAAATTATTTTGATTACATATTATTTCTATTATTAGCATTATTTAATTTTATGGTATTTTTGTATTTAATCTAATTCAATTAAATGCTTGTATTCATCGTTTTTAGACTTGTAATTTTGATCGATAAATTAAGTAATAATCTTCAAAAAGGCTAAAATAAGAATTGTTTGATAAATCATAATTTAACATAATTATAATTTAATGTATACATAATTGTTGAATTTGATATCTATTTGTCGATAATTTTATATAATTATTATTACTAATAATATAAGTTTATAGTTTTGTAATTTATAATAATGTAATAAAACGTACTCTATTTTTCTTTTAAATATTTCTCCCAGAGTTAGAAAAATTATTTTTAAAAGTAAAGGCCTAAACACACACTTTCCGTAATACGTAAACGTAAGGTTTCGACCAGCCTTAACTCGTTACCGTTACAGCAGGCCCGTAACCAGGGGGGGGGCAAATGGGGGCATTGCCTCCCCCCCCTAGCGACTTCATATTTGCCCTCCCTGGCAAATTTTTATCTTATTTGTTTCCTAATGCTCTGCATATTTAAGACTTTCATTTTTAGAAACTATTATGTTTTCTGAGTAAAATGTCGTTTGATTTATGTCAAAATTCGTAAAATTGCGAATTTGGCAGCCAAAAAGGTCAAGCGATGCACGAATTCGTTTTCGCCCAAACACAGATTGTGTTGTGTTATTTTGTGTTATTTATAGTTAAGAATTTATCAAGAATTTTTATTGGTTATTCTTCGGAGAGTAAGACAATGCATATAATCGCATATTAAAAAAAGAGCGGTTTTGTTCCTTTTTGTAGACAAGGTATGTATCGATAATCACTTTGAAATCTTTCGATAACGAGATGACTCGAAAATTACAATTATTTTAACATTTACTTGATTGTAATTTTATATTACTGGTATTTTTAATAAAATATTTTATCAATATTTAAATAATAAAAAATAATGTATTTTGTGCATTAGAAAAGAGTTTTTGAGACTGCCCCATCTAGAATTTTATTTGCTCCCTCTAACATAACGGGCTGGTTACGGGCCTGCATTACAGTTATCTACTAAAAAAAAATGAGTCGTTACAATTTCCGTTATTTTTTCGCCAAATTTTGATGACCTCTCTTTAGAGTGACATCCGACTCTATGTTGCTAATTGACTAGTTCAACACGAGATCTATAGTGATCATGGTTAATCGCAACATGGTTAATCAAACATAACATCTCCTTTCTTTTAAATTTTAAAACACGCTTATGCCCGTTCCTACATATGTATTGTACATGTACAAAGTAACGATAAAAATAACAATTATATTCGTTACCGTTACCCAAAAATGTAACTGCGTTACTGTTACCGCTACTAATGAAAAAATATAACGTCCTTAACAGCACATAATCTTCCGAACATCCATAGAATGTACGAAGAATATACTTAATATACTGAGAACATCTCTATAATATCCTATACATTAGCGATATTCTCCGAATTCTCAGAATCTACGTGTGCTGTTAGGGGTTGTTACCAATTTGTTATGAAAAAGTAATAATTGTAACGGTAACGGCGTTATAAGTAACGCGTTACTTCCCAACCCTAATTTCTCCAAATCTATTCCTATTTATTAGACTAAGAACGTGAAGTAACGTAAAACCTAAAATACATTGTTTTACAATGCGGCTGATTACGATCGACTTTACGTAACGTGACGTGAAGTATCAGAACTTAGAAAATTCTAAGAGTTGCAATTCTTATTGTTAACTTCCAAATTTAAAAAATTGCATGCAAAAATTTAATTTTCAAAAATTGACAAAGTATCAGAAGAACACAATTGGCAAAGAGATTGTACTATCTAAAATTCCAAGAATTTTCCGAAATTTCCAAGAATTGCACTTCCGAGAATTCGGATTTTGAATCGTGAAAATCAAGAATCTCAAAAATTGACGAAGTATTAGGAGAGGATAATCGGTACGAAGATTGCATTATCTATAATTTCAAGAATTTTCCCAAATTTCTAAAAATTTTTCACATTTTCGAGAATTTGGAATTTCAAATTGCAAAAATCGACATAGTATCAGGAGAATATAATCGGCAAAGAAATTGCATTATCTTAGAAGTTCTATGAATTTCCTTATGTTTTGAGAATTAAAAAAAATATGAAAAGAAAATATATTCTTTAGTGTTTATACTCTTCTTCTTAATAATTCATTTTTTCAACATTCTTAGAATTCTAAAAAATTATTCATAGAATAACGTTGATGACTAGATATTAAATTGTGTGTATAAAACAAAGAGTAGAGGATAAATATATAAAAGTAAAAATATAAAATATATAAAAGATAAATTTATAGTTTTATATTTTATTTCCATGAAAAGTTGGAATTATAAACACGACAGAGAATTAAAACTTCATTCTGTGTGGATACTGACTGCTTCGTAGTCCAAACATTGCCGAGAGATACGTGAACAGCAGCTTTTTATCTTGATGTTTCTTAATAGCATCGATCACCATTTTGTCAACTACTTTCTGATCAGCCTTTCTCTGATCGCTCGGTTTGTACTCTTCTTTCTTTTTGCTGAAGATATCACCTTCTTCTTTCTTGGCGCGCTTGTCACGTTTCCTCTTAAAGTAGTCATCATTAATGTATCCAGGCAATTTGATGTCAGAGACATTCAACTTCGTAGAAGTAGCGATTATATAATTTTGACTAACTCTTCGCAAAGGACAAGCATTGATCAGGAATGGTCCTACAATAATTTATTAACAATTATATATTATAATCAAGTCTTGTATTAGTTTGTTAATAAAGTATCCATTGTAAGATTTAAAAATTCAGTAATAAACATACCAGTAATCAAAAGTAAACCACTCTTTAGTTGTTTCAGAAAGACCACCCTCTTTCCCTTATGAGGACCAGCCAACAGGATACAGACTGTCCCTGGTCTCAGAGAAGGTCTCAAGTAACGACGATGTTCGTGGAAACATTTCTTAGCATGATGCACGGTAACCCGATCAGCAGTAGGATAGTTTGCGCGTCTCTTCTTCAAAAGCACAATACGCTTCTCTCCGTTCTTATCACCGCCGATTGGCTTTTCGATAGTCAATGGTTTTTTCGGTTTGACCTGCAACAATACATTCATCAATCTAAGTAAAATTTATATTTGACTGTTTGGAAATATATAACCTCCATCAATTTTAATTATTTCATAATTAACCCTCCATAGTCACTCTGGGATCCCAGGGATCCCACAAAATTTTTCGAATGCTTATGCAACCAATTTTCAAATTACAATTTCTCCTGTTTATTCGGGTTTTTCGTGGATCTTACTACTATCATCATAATCCTCAGATAATTCTCGATCAATAAAAAAAAATACGTTGAGTTTTTCAGAAATTATGAACAAAAAAGTAGCTGGGGGTCCCTCAGACCCCAGTGTGATTTCTGTATCTGTGAAAAAGAAGTGTGACCATGGAGGGTAAAGGCCCAGACACAATGCTGGGCGATAGCGATAGGAACAGAACAATTACAGACAATAGATTTCAACCTATCAAAAACCGTGTATCAATGCACAGTCATTAATACACAGTTTCTGATAGGTTGAAATCTATTGCCTGTGGTTATTCTCTGTTCCTATCGCTATCGTCTAGCATTGTGTCTGGGCCTTTAAAGGTATTGATTACAGTGCACTTTATCAAATAATATTGGAAAATGTCAATTATGTAATCTACTTTATGTATGCATATAACTTTCAAATTGATAAATAATTGCTTACCTTCTTTGGAGTTGTCTTTTCAAGGAATTTATAAACGGCTTTTTTATGGAACATACGAGTACGACTGAACCTATAGACGCCATTCCCTAAGTCATAATTCCTTGGCTTTCCAATTGCAGGCTTACCCCTCTTGCGCTTTACATTTTCTTTGGCTGCAGCTGTGGCAGCCAAGTTTTTAGCTATGGCAGCTGCAAGTTTCTTCTCCCGAAGTTGAGCCTTTGTGACCACCATCTATAAATATAAATATTCAGCTAGGTTTAATTGCTAAAGAAACGAACTCTAGTTAAGTATATCCAGAAACTAGATACAATTATAACACGCTTGTATACAAGCAACTTTTTTTTTCCTTTGGGTTTGTGCCTCACGGACACGCGTTTTCAACCAGCCCGGAACGGGCTTTAACGGTCATTCAACGCTTAATCAGAAAAATTCCGAGATTAAATACTCGTATATACGTGAGGTGAGGGCCAGGCTTTAAACCTGCTATCCACTGACTACCAGTCAGCCGCTACTTGCATTGAGCTACGCGGTCACCCCGTATACAAGCAACGCTGTAGTTAGAGGTTATATTAGGTTATGCTTCCTTCACGTTTCACATGCAGGATAAAAATGTGTACGAGAAAAGAAACAGAAATATATCAATATAACTTATCAATAGTAGAAATTACGATTGATCTCTACAAATATAAAAAAGTAACATATTACTGTCCATTTATAATATAACATAAAATATTAAACACAAACGGTGCATATGTATACTTGGCGGAAAGATAAAATCAACTCTTGATATCGTGAAAATATTGTGTCGTCCTTAAAAATCAAACGCAAATTATACAACTTTCGCCCATAAAATTCAATATATTTTTGTTATAACAATTGGATTGCTCCGATTACATTAAATTATTCGTTATATTGCAATCTTACCGTAAAGCGAACGGCCGAAAGAACATGCACAGGCACTACACCTATCGAAAGAAATGTGAATTACGGCCGATGTAAACATCGATGTATTTCGAGATATATCGATAGTAAAACGCTTAAAGCTGGGTCTACAATAGATGTCGTAAGCTTTAAGCCCTAAGAAATTGACCAATCACAGTAGAATTTAAGGAGAATAATCAATTGTGATTGGTCAATTTCTTAGGGCTTAAAGCTTACTACATCTATAGGTGCGATTTCATGCTGACGCTCGACGCTGGATTCGAGCGTCAAATCTGGTCACGTGACCGACTCAATCGGTGGAAGGGGAAATAGCATCAAATATGCGAGCGGCAATTTATCACATGACCAGATTTGACGCTCGAATCCAGCGTCGAGCGTCAGCATGAAATCGCACCTTATTGTAGACCCAGCTTAACGCATTTCAAATCGACGACTCGATCGACAACCGAATAATCACGTGTCGCCACTGTCGCCCAAGTTTCTCACAAAATATGATTCTTGCAGTTATTAAATTATTACGCACCCTAATAACGTTACAATAAATTAAAGCAGGGTTGGAAGTTACTTTTGAAAAGTAATTCGTTAGTCATTAAAAAAAGTAATTCGCTACCGTTATCTGTATCAAAAATGAGTCGTTACAATTTCCGTTACTTTTTCACCAAATTTTGATGAAATAATTTTGACTTTTTTTTAAAGTAACACTTGATTATCTACTTGGGCCAATTTCGGCCCGGTTCCACAACTTGCTTTAACCGAAGTTTAACTCGTTAAACCTAATCAGGATTGGTCTATAACGAGTTAAACTCTGGTTAAAATAGGTTGTGGAACTGGGCCTTAGGCCCGGTTCCACAACTTGCTTTAACCGAAGTTTAACTCGTTAAACCTAATCAGGATTGGTCTATAACGAGTTAAACTTCGGTTAAAGCAAGTTGTGGAACCGGGCCTTAGTGATTGTAGTTAATCACAACATAGTCAAACATGATGACATAACGCTTCCTTTTTTTAGAACTCGCTCGTGTCCATTCCATACATATTGTACGTATGCAAAGTAACGATAATATTCGTTACATTACCCCAAAAATGTAACTGCGCGCTTTATCTTTACCGTTACTAATGGAAAAATATATTGCTACCAATTCGTTACTGAAAAAAGTGACTGTAACGGTAACGGTTACAAGTAACATGTTACTTCCCGACCCTGAATTAAAGAAATGGTAGAATAAATTAGATCATGATCAATTTAGAATTCCTTGATGTTAATAACAATGCAGCATTTAATCAATGAATTAATTATGATAAAGGGTTAGATTAAATGTGTATAAGGGAATAAAAGTCCACGTAACGTTAACGTTAATTAATCTGTTTTTCTCGCTTTCCATCCTCTTTGTATTTTTTTGTCAGATATATTTCCTTGTACGGCTACAATATTCAATAAACTTTTACAAATGCAATGATGGGAATAACGAATTTAGAGATCTTTCCATTTCGCTCCCGTACGCTATCATAATTCTATTCATGCACCTTACATACGTACATACATTACTCAGAGGTCTTTAATTATAGCTTCAAAAACGCTATCTCACTGCACACAATCATGTTTACACAACGGGATAGATTGTAGTACACACAAACGTACGTTCCCCACTACAGTAGCTTGATGGAATAGCTGAGTGACGACATTTAAAATCGTTATTATTATATAACGATTATAAGATGTGTCATGTGATAATTCTCTCTCTTTGCACCAAGAATTGGAGCAGTTCACAGTGGAATGCCGACGACCTCAAGCGCGACGAAAAAGCGACAATTCTTAAGAATAAAGTAATCGTATATTCATGTAAATGCGTGATACAAAATATCGTACAAAGATTTACATGGAAAGCTGCGTTACCACTGCAAAGAGATATCAATAATACAGCGATTACAAATGAAAAATCTGATGTGTGCGTAACGATAAATATTGCGACGATTGACAAGTAAAAAAAACTATATATTATATATAACGATGCAAGAAAAAGATCGTGAGACATCTTTAATAACTCCCAAAAGGTCAACTAATTCGTAAGTAACCTTTAACTTAAATCATTTCTTCAAACCCCATGCGCGCGTTTTGTCAGTATACAACTGTAATATAGATTGCACAGCGTAACACACATTGCACCGTGATGGAGATTGCTTCCGATTTGGATATTTAAATGGAGATATTTTAAACGGCGAATCGCATCGCTGAGATGTTCTCGTGTCCTCGTGAGGCAATATCCGACGGATGCTGTACAATTTCACATCAATCTAGCAGATGAAAGATTTATTATACAAATGTCGAGAGACACGCATACTTCGCGGATACGAATAACGAGTAATAAAAATATCGAATCGTAATGCACAAACGAGAATGCATTGTAAATTCGCCAATGTGGACGATGTGTACATTAATAGAGTTTCTTCATCTGTGCTTCCTTATTGTCCCTGTAAAGTAGAAAAAGAAGTAACATTGCATATCCTTCTTTTTGCATATGTGAATAATTGCTAACGCTATTATATATAATTACCGATAAAGACTGTACACCAATAATATTATCATCTGTACCGCGATGAACAGTAAGAACATGCTAGTCGATAGACAATTAGGACACTCTATATTTCCCATAGTTTTAACATCCTTCTTTAACGTATTAAGTCCGTCTCGCATCTCCGTCATAAATGACTGGTAATCGTATCCCATTGGCTGCACCTACGAAATTTTATTTATTGATGTTAGAAAAGCTTTATGGAACTTGTCTGTTGCTTTTGAATTACACACAAAATAATATATACTTGTGCTGTCGGAGCGCGCGCTTGATTATTAAGAATAGATTCAGTCTTAGTGTGAACCTCTCCCATGAAAGATTTAATTTCCCTAGCTGTATTCAATATGATATTTTGATTATTCAGCACAGCGTCAACTTCCTGCCGACGTATGGTGTCAATTAGCACAGGTTGTTGTCCTGGTTGGCCCGCAACTTGTACACCTTAAGTATTTAGATCAAATTAATCGATATATAATGTTGTTTCGATATAAATTCAACCGTGATGAGCAATTTACCTCCTTGCCCGATTTGAGATATTAAACTCAAAGTTCTTTCTTGTCTTCCAACAATCTCGTCTAATTTCCTGTGAAGTTCACGTAAGGCATCAAACATTTGGCTCTGCCCATTGAATATCTGCCGTAATTCTCTTTGATTTTCCGTTTCATAATATTCTTCATATCCATTCTTCAGATTCTCTATTTCTGGATGCTCCCTGTCAGAATAACATTTCGATAATGAGGCTTGTATTGCAAAAGTATTATATCACACTGCATCTTCCTACCTGCGGTATTCCTCTTTTTGTTCATCTAATTTCTTTTGGTAGTCTAAGTATTCCTGTTGGAGTTTGGCTTGTTCCTCTACAGAAACTTTATTCCCATCCACTGGTAGCTGTCCAGGAGGATACAGAGAGGTAGTAAGGAAATATAAGATATCATGGTCATCGGCCAGGCCACCTAGGTAATCAGAAATGTATAAAAATACACAATACAATTACTTGTATATCCTATCAATATTTTTTATATGCATACCAGTAGCGGCAGAAATTCCAAAGTATGCATGTTTCGGTAACACAACGTTGTCAACTCGGAAGCAGATATCATAATCTTGCTCGTTGTTCGTCATGCCATTATGGAATAACAACTTGAATGGAAAAAATCAATCAAATGAGAGATGTCGAAATAAAAGCTACTAGAAAATTCTCCAGTATACTCACAGTTAACGAATTCATATAATATTCTATTCGCGCTCGCGTGGCAAAAGGTTTATTGCGGAAATCTCGCAAACAGCCCGCTAATTGCTGCGAAGTGCCATCACTATTTTAGAACAAGATAAAACAAGAATTACATATAACTGCTTCGAATACGCAAGCTATTAAATAACACAATTTACCTTGTATGATCGAAGATCTTTGTGCCATCATTGACAATCGCCATGATGTACGGATTATTATGCATATTGTCATTATCGAACGAGTCGAAGAAAACTCCCAGGCCCGTCCAACGATCTGAGCTACCGAAAACGGAGCCATTGTAGAATCCTTTACTGCTGGTGTACCAGAATGCCAAACCATCCGCTCCTATCCTTCCACGTCCGCTTATTCGGAATACTAATTCTACCTCCCACCAGTCGAAAGTTGTTGGCTGTTTCACCCATATCGCACCTAACGAAATTTTATAGATCTCTTGTAGAATTGTTATAAATCGTCAATTTAACAATGCACTTGAAAATTCAATATTTTATTTCAAGTACCTAAATCTTTTTGTAAAAATTATTTTTAACAATTTATTCTTAAAAAAGTATTGATTAAAGTATTGGTTTATATACAGGGTCAGTCATTTTAAATGTTTCAGACAAAAGTTGTATGGTCTAAAGGGGGACATATGATTTCGATGTGTGTCATGTTGTAGATGTCGTAAAAAAAATGACGCAATTATCTACATAATTGCATAATTTTTTTAAAAGCAACATGTGTTTTCCTCACATCAATTGATTCATCCCACTATTCTACGCATAAAAGTAAGGTACAGTTATAAAAAAATAAACAGTACGAGAAATTTTATGTCAAAATATTGTAAACTTGGAAGTTTCATATCTCCGAAACGGCTTACGCAAAAGACAATTTTTGGGGGTGTTTTGAAAACGTCTCGACGAGATCTACAACTTTTATTTCAAGGAAAAAATTAAGTTCCATTTAAGAAATTAGTCGATTTTAAAATTTCTTGAAAACGACATCTACGACATGACTCACATTGGAATCATATGTCCCCCTTTAGCACATACAACTTTTGTCTGAAACATTTTTCCATATCTTTCATATTTTTCGAGATATTTGTCTGTGTCGATTAAAATGACTCACCCTGTATATGTATGATGTCTGTACAAACCTTTTTGACTTCTAAGTGATGGTGCTACTCTAACATTTTCTGAACTAGCAATGGCATCTGTAATTTAAAACATAGAGGTATGTTTTTAGAAAAAAACGAATATATTACATTTATATTATATGTACAATATTTATATTAAGATATATTGTATTTGATAACGTATGAAAAATAATATTACTTTAATAAGAGAAAAGTAAAACATATGTTCAATTAAAATCAACATAATATAACAATATTTGATATCGCTATTAAATATTTCTCTAGTATATTATCAGATATTTCTTTAGATAAGAGAGGAACCTTTTCTTATACTTTAATAATACTTTTCTGTTTTCATTAAGTATTACTATATTTCTTTAGCTCTATAAATTTCTATTATCACATTCAACTAGACTATCATTAAGAAAATAATTGCTTGATATTAACAACAATTCTCGGAAGCCTTTGATTATAATGTATCGACTGCAAGATCATCGCAATTTCGCATCCAGTGAACCCACGTCATTTGTTACTTTATTTCTGCGGCGTGTACAAACGAGAAGCGTGAATACACGTCATCAGTGTTTTGATCGCTTTCAAGATAGCCAGTACAGCGGGGAATCGCGTAGCCACGTGCGAGGTCAAGAGCGAGACGATGCTCGTCTGGGGATGCAAGAAAACCGCGGGTTCTCCCGCTACGTCGCTCAGATAGGCGTCGTCGGGGTAACATACGGATCGCGGAGTGCTACGTCGGTGCGACAGGTGTCGGTTTAGGTTATACACTACGGGGGGAGCCCGTACTCACTTCCGCCATATTCCCAGAACGGTACGCTGCCGTCCTTCTGCGCGAGGTACGGTGGCTTGAACGAGTACTTGTACTCGAATTTTCGATGCGGCGCCTCGCCGTGGCACGACGACACGCCGCACGACACGAGAAAAACGAGCAGCCACCTCACCTCAGCGGCCATCTTCATTTCGACTGACGGTCGGTCGGCCGGTCGGTTGGCATGCCGCGAAGTTGCCCGCGTGTGTCCGCAGAACGCACGCGAAGTTGCCGCACGCGCGCCGCCGGCAATCGGTCATTGACGGAGCGCGCATGATTTCGGCCCTGCAATTGGCCCACAATCAGTGACGTGTCGCCTTCGTGGCCATGGGATTGGTTAGTCCCATGGGGAACAATACAAGCCCCATGGGACTAACCAATCAGAATT
>NJRQ01001259.1:2311-20190 GCA_003063805.1 Aphaenogaster ashmeadi
ATTATATATGTTTATATCTATTTATATATATTTATATATAAAAAATTTTTTACCGGGACGCAAGAAAAAAGTGGGGGACGGCATTGGTTTAGAAAATAAGAAAAAAGTTTTATAAATAAAACGTCTGTTTCAAGGTTGACCACGGTCCCGATTGACCACGGTCCCGACTGACAATAGGTAAAGTTAGGTTAGGTTTTGGGAGGGGGGTCTGGGGGGCGCCCCCCCCCCAGACACCCCCTGCCAAAATCTAACCTGACCTAACCTATTGTCAGTCGGAACCGTGTAGTCGCATGTTGAAAGCTGTTAGCAAACTGCGAGAAGTATTAGGTGAAACTGACTATTGACAAAATATCCATGACCTTTCGTATAAATGTAAACAAATACTTTTTCCATGTCAATTCTACAAGAAACACAATGTACACAAGCTTTACTGTTCGTAATGTTACTTCATAATATCTAATAAAAAGCATTAAAATTCTGAAATTTTAATTTGCTATATTTTCTAAACCAATGCCGTCCCCCACTTTTTTCTTGCGTAGAATTACTCAGGAAGACCTCCCCTACAACATACTAAAGTGGCGTTAAAATCGGTGATGTGTAACCTTTTGTGCATATTTACCATTTGTTTAAATTGTTTATCTCCACGATGCATGAAAATTTTCCATGCAACAAACATCAAAACTCAAGTTAATGTCCATTGTCATTGACAATAGGCGATTTTTGGCGATCGTTTGTATGGTTTGGTGCATATATACCAAAGTTGCTATCGGTGGTTGCTATTGGTGCTGATGCAGTTTGGTACACTCTTTGGTTGCTTATACCAAAGTCACGCCAAAAATCGCCTATTAATTGTCAAGAATATCAAGTCAAGGACTGAGCATATTTTCTATTTACTTTTTCCTCTTCGATATGTGCAATGTCCATTGTACCGGGACTCAAGCAATAAAGCAATATAAATCTTCAATGCTAGCTTCCATTCCATTGCCAATAATTTCAAGAATAATTTATGTAAAGCAACAATACTATGTATAAATAAAAAATAACATATTATTTTTATTAACATCTGGTAACATATATATTCAGCTGTTGCTTCAGTTTGTTAATAATTTTATTCTTAGAAATACCTCGTTTCGATATTAGTTTATAGTTTGTAATGTGAGAATTTTTTTAGTTCGTTTATTTGAAGAATATGTGTACATTGTACCTGAGAATTTGTTTTGTTTTTTTATTATATATACGTTTATATAGTTTATTTTAATTAATATTTATTTATTAATGTGTATCACTGTTATGGTATTATTTAGTATTGTTCATTTTTAGTAATTCAGCAGTTGCTTCAATAAAAACATTTAACAATACAAAAAGATATTTTTACTTAATGAATATATGTTTATAGTTTGTTTTTGATCTTTTTCCTGATTAAAATAAATGTTAAATTAGGTAACTCAATCTCTTAATTGTTACTTGACACTTGACAGAGAAATATTTGACTTAATGTTAATTTCTCTGAAATCAATTCTTACAAAATTATATCGATTAAAATAAAGTTCTAATTAAAAATTTGTAAAAAATGGAAAAATTGAGTCTTAAAATCTAGAAAGTAAGAGTTCTGGTGATTTTCTCTTTAATCTGGTGACAAAATGATCGTAGATCTGGTGACAAATTTTTGATAGACCTGGCAACACTGATACCAATTCTCGTGGCCAGTGGCATACCAACTTATGAATGGGCCCCTCTCCGCAAACCCATGCAAAGGGCCCCCTAAAATTTGTCAATAAAAAATGGAGTTACTGGAAAATTCGCTGAAATAATTGGAGTCAGTTACATTTAAAAAATGATATATTAATATGCAGAATAAATACGCAAAAAAAATAAAACTTATTATATCCAAATTTTATTACATGTTCATTAATTTCTTCCTATGTGAATTCTTTATCGCAAACTCGATTACTACGTTTTTGACGTTTACCGTTTTTGCGGTGTCTTGTTCGATAGGCCCTGCGCACAATGGAGAAATATTAGATATTAGGAATAGAAATTAAAATTTTAAAATCAGTTTCCTCAATGAATATTGAACGTAACGCACAATGGATATTAATAAGATACAAGACATAAATGTGTTATATGAAACACAACATAATTTATTATTTATCTATAGTGTTCATTAAGGAAACCGATTCTAAAACTCAAATTTTTATTCCTAATATCTAATATTCCTCCATTGTGCGCAGGGCTATACTCAGGACTGCCAAATCACTGGATCTGCTTTCAAAATTTGCTTTCTGCTTAAAAAATTTTTTAGCTAAGTAGGATATCAACATATGTCAACACATTAACAATTGATAAAAAGTGGAAAAGGACCCTGAAGTCTTTAGGGCCCCTGTCTATCATAGATCCCGCGCGTTGCGGGGGCTGCGGGGTTGCTTGGTACGCCACTGCTCGCGGCCAATACTACGACTACGACAGAAATACGTACATGCATACACATATATTGGTACAGAGGCGCGAGCAGGCGTGGGTTTCCTCGCGACACGCGCCAATATCGGAGAAATGCGATAGAGAGGAATTTTCTTCCGTGCACCATGCCGTAATGCATAGATCGCACGAGCCGTTTGTACATCGTAAATTACGAGAAAGCGTCCAGGTCTTTCCTGCCGTTGCCGCTGGCTGCACGTAGGAATGTGGCACTTCAAAATGGCTGCCAGTTAGTCTAGTAATTTACGGCCGTGTCTGCCTTTGTTGTCGCGCGTGTGAATCGCGGGCTCTCTCGCGAGCACCGCGGAATCTGGCGGAATCCGAAGTCGGCCGCAAGTCGGAGCGACGGTGCGCGCGCGCGCGCGCGCGAGCGAGCGACCGTACACACGCACGCGCACACACACGCGCACGGGCGAGATAGTGTGCGCGCGTGTCGCATGTGCGTATGTGTCGCATGCCTGCTCGCTGAGGTCCGCTGGCCCGATCGCCCGTTCGGTATCGCGCATCGCGCGCACCAGGATACACTCGGCGCTACTCGTGCTCGATGCCGCTGACATTTGTCGCGCCTCGTCTCTCGTAGTCTCGTCACATGGCTCGCCACGCGGCGCGAACGTGAGAAAACGCGACGGGAATATGCTCGGACGAACGGCTGCTGCTGCTGCCGCCGCCGCCGCTGTTGCTGCTGCTGGTGCTGCTGCTGCTGCTACCGCTGCCGCTGCCGCTGCCGCTGCCAATGCTAATAATCGCGCGTCCGTCACCATCGTCGCCTCATCGAGAGAGCTTCATCCCGTGGAATTCCGCGACGGGCTGCCGCTCGTCGTCGTATCATAAACATCTCCGGTGCATTGACAAACGAGCGTAAGCGCGCGCGCGCGCGCGCGTGTATGCGACACTAGACTTTGTCGCCGTCATCTCTCAGTACCAGCTCGAGCGGGACCATCCGTTCGTCGGTGAGCCGAGATAGGTTAGCTATCTATCTGTCGATCGCTCGCTCGCTCGCTCGCTCGCGCGCGCGGCATGAAGATGTCGAGAATCAGCCGCGAAAGATGCCCGCTGCCTCCTCGTCGTCGTCGTGCCCTCCGCCAGCACCTTCGCGAAGCGGACGTCCGAGGAAGATTCCTCTCCGCGACGTCGTGAAGTATTTGTCACACGAACGAGGCTCGATGTGTCAATCCCGCGTCCCTCGCCTACGTTCCTACGTCTTCTCGCTAACATATTTCACCGCTCGGAACTCCGTACTGTTGTGATACGACTGTTGTTGTCATATATGATCGAGAAACATTCGAGCGAAAGTGACCCCGAGTGTTGGAGCGTGTTGTGAATTGAACTAGCTACATCACTTAAACCGTCTCCAGCCATGACGCTTGGCAATATCCGCGGCAGGACCAACTAGCAGTGATCTTTGTTCCGTAAGCATTATCTTAACAGATCAATCGGACTGTTCTTTTTCAAGTTATGCCTGTCGAGATGTGTAGCATAGCTTTGCCCTATATATTTCTTAACAAATATATTAAGCAGACTAAGGCCCGGTTCCACAACTTGCTTTAACCGAAGTTTAACTCGTTAAACCTAATCAGGATTGGTCTATAACGAGTTAAACTCTGGTTAAAATAGGTTGTGGAACTGGGCCTAAGTAATTAACTTCGACCTTACTGGCCAGATATATTTAATACAACACTACGTTTCGACCATGGATTTTGGCCCTTCTCAAGTGAAGCGATACAGTTATTATTACACAATATCAAATATATGAAATGTGTCAAAATAAGTCATCTAAAAACACAATATAATAGTATCAGATGAAACCAACATAATTATAATTACAGCAGTACGAATAAAATCGCTTAAAACGCTTACATAGATTGTGTGTCATAACAACGTAAGATGTAAAGTGTAACTCAGATGAAATCGAGCAGGTGTGATAACGTCAAGATTCAAAATCAAACCAATCATAATAAGAAGAAAACGACTCATGGTCGATACAAATTGTC
Source organism: Aphaenogaster ashmeadi (assembly GCA_003063805.1). Lineage (NCBI taxonomy): Eukaryota > Metazoa > Arthropoda > Insecta > Hymenoptera > Formicidae > Aphaenogaster > Aphaenogaster ashmeadi. The sequence goes on from NJRQ01001259.1 coordinate 6,778, forward strand.
AACAAAACAATAATGAGCTGCAAAATAACTAAAATATATTAAGAATTCAAAGAGTGTGATAAGGGGGCTGTGAGCCAAGCAAGGTATTCGTGCTAATCAGAGTCCTATATTTTACATCGATTCTACTTTAACAAACGTTACGACCCTACATTAGGGGTGCGTTCCACTTTAACGCTCGCAACGCTCGCGAGTCATGTCATCCTTGTTGTTTATCAAATGATAAACAAGGATAAACGATGCTCGCGAGCGTTGCGAGCGTTAAGTGGAACGCACCCTAGGTCATCCTCAGTGTCAAACTCAATAAAAACTTACAAAAAGTGACATGACAAATATCAGATGTGTAACGGATTGTAGGTGTTTGCTGTCGCTCGATGAAATGCATTCACATGGTCATGTGTAGTAAAATAAATGCACGGTCTGATGTCAAATTATAAAATTGCTGAGGCTGCTATTAATCCAATTAGAAAAATAATGTTGCCTGAATGTGCCTTCCATAGATACAAGAAAAGGTATTTTTACTAATAATGTTGTTATAAGGAAACAAAAAAGTGAAGACTGTTTAACTGTTGGAAGTGACTGTTGAAAATGTTTATTTATTTTCAATTTAAAATATAGGACTCTGATTAGCAGGAATATCTTACTTGGCTCATAGCCCCCTTGTTACACTCTAACTTTTTAATCCGCTGAGCCTTTGTTAAATATATATATATATATATATATATATATATATATTTGTTTTTTAAATGTATTAAAAGATTACATTTATATCTACTCTCAGAATTATGTTACATTGGTAAGAGAGTGTCCTAATACATAATAATTATATATATATAATATATATATATATATATATATATATATATATATATCATGAATAGTGCTAATGACCTTAAATCAATATATAAAAAATGTAATTATTTTGTACTATGTGTTAGCATTACTTACATTAGCTGTGAAAGTTACAAAGAAAAACATGCCTTTTATCTCATCTCATATAAATGAAGTTCTCGATAATTAATTTTGTGTACATTAAGTAACTATACTAATATATCATTTTCTTATTATATGAATCTTTCACGTCTGTGTCGACATATGTGGAGAGAAACAAAATTACAATGTTATGAAAAACGAATATACATGTAACATATTTTCTTCTATTTGCTTCCGGAGCAAATTTATTTTAGCCCCAAGATATTGATATTGATACAGTTGCTGCAATTAAAGAATTCTGTCGCATTACTTTGCACTGATGCGCACTAAAGACTATTATACATAAAATTATATCATTATGAAAACGTAACATAAACATTAGTTTTATCTTAACTGATAAAATACATTATTAATATTATCATATTTTGACAAAATACATGTTGGATATTTTACCAATCAAAATGCTCATATTATTTATACTTTTGCACTTGGATATCTTTGTGTATGGCAGTCTTCAGAAAATGCATTAGTGTGAAATAGCACAAGTAATAAAATTTGCTGTGAGAGTAAGAACATAACTTTTTTGTGTTGCAGACACACTCGTATGTGTCACAGCCAGATCAAAGCTAGGTCCCAGAGGGCCTAGCATGGGTCACTATGAATCCGCCCGCTGCCAGCAAATCGAGCACTCGCGGCTCTGGATACCACCAGAAGGCTTTAGCTGAGATTCGCAACTCATTACTACCATTTGCGAATATCGGCGGGGCTGGCGAGGTGGGTTCCAGCGCCGCTAGCACTATCTCTACCGTATCCACGACCAGTGGCATTAGTTCTGCCTCGGGTCTCAGCGGGCTCTCTGGCGCTTCCGGTTCCACCGCTGATAAACAGGATCAGCGACAAGCGTTGGGACAATTATTAGCTATGGGATATTCGGAGGTAAGATAACATCGTTTGACTTTTTGTTCTCATAAAGAACCAATGATATGACCATAAGAACTATTGGATCCGTTTATTTTACTTGTGCTCGATGCATTCAGAATTTTTGCTCCTTTTTTAACAATAGTTGGAATGTACATCCATCTCGTTTCAGATCCAGAAAAATGCTACAAATTGCAAATAAAACAGACGAATGTATTAATGATAAAACGATAAAGATTTTGATAAACAATTCACCATCAATTGTTATTGCAGGAAATAGGATTACGCGCCCTGAAATTCGCAGGATGGCGATTGGACGCGGCGATAGAATATTTGAAGCAGGCTCAAGGGGAATCTCTGAATGGACTCGGTAAACTCAATACTAAACTTATAAGGAAGCCGAGTCTCGAGAGGGAATTGAACCTGCAACGCGGCAGTCCTGCATTAGATAGTGGGGCGGGTAGCTCGCGATCCGACAGTCCGCGCCTCACGGAACTCGGTACGCATCCGCAGTTGAGTCGTCAGTACTCGCCTAGTAACTTTGTGGATCGCGAACCACCGCCACCGCCGCCACCTCGATGTAGTTCCACGCCACCGCCACCGCCGCCACCTCACGCACCGTACAGTCAGTCCAATGTACCTACCAACATGCAGCAGATGCTCAAGCGAATGTCACCTGCGCCGGTCGTGCCGACGAGATCGACAGCGACGGCACCCGGCACGGCCGGCGCCACATCAACGTCAGTAAATCCACCGCAACGCGGCACTAGTCCGGTGGCGAACGCCAATAATTCCAGCAGCCGCCAACCGATGATCGTGCAAAACGGTCCACAGGTGCAGCAGCAACTGACACAGCAAATGCAAGCTCTCAGTATCTATCAGACGAGCAATAACAATGCAAATACCCAGGTCGAACCTCCGCCACCGTATCCCATAGTTCCATCCTCGTCCTCCGGTCAATCGGTGCAACCGCCTTCTTACAGTGTTTCCATGCAAAATCGGCAGAGCCCCACGCAGTCACAGCAGGATTATCGTAAAAGTCCATCGTCGGGCATCTACTCAGGTCCGACGTCCGCTGGTACACCCAGTCCCATTACCGTATCTACGATATCGCCCAGTAGCACGCAGACGTCGATGGCGCGGCCGACACCGTTGCAAGCGTGGGGCGCGCGGCAGGCCAAAACGCAGCCACCAATCATCATGCAATCGGTGAAAAGTACGCAGGTGCAGAAACCGGTGCTGCAGACCGCTATTGCTCCCACGGCACCGCAATCAATCTCTACCACCAGCAACACGCCGCCTCCGCCACCCTCTTACGCGTCATCCATTCAGCAGAAGCAACAACAGCAGCAACAACCGCCGCCTGCTTATCCGCCCGTGAATAATGTGACTGCGTCGTCCGCCGGTATACCAACGACGGAACCACCGAGTTACGCTACAACGATGCAGGCATTAGCGGCGCAGCGCGGTATGCATCATCCGTTGCCGCCGCCACCCTACAGCACGCCTACCGAGGACACTGCAATTATTTCCTCTACGGTGGAGAGTGGCAGCGCGCCGCGAACCTCCCCCGTTGCTCATCACCCGCCACTTCAGAGAAAATATTCGCCGGCTGATAATTGCCAGCACACGATGGACGCGCCACCGTTGCCACCGGTTGCCTCAACCTCCGTATCCGCAAGGAACAATAATAACAATCATTCGTCTTTGCCCGAGGGTACCGCTGTCGGTGTCAAGAGTGGCAATGGCACCAAAGGCGACGGCAGCGGTGGTACGCCCTCGTCCTACAAAATTAAGCATCAGTCTCCCATACCCGAGCGCAAGACCATGAGTATAGAGAAGGAAGAGGAGCGCAGGGATTGCAAGGTGAGAAATTACTCTCCCCAGGCCTTCAAATTCTTCATGGAGCAGCACGTAGAGAACATACTCAAATCGCACAAGCAGCGTCTCTATCGGCGTATGCAATTGGAGACGGAGATGGCGAAGATCGGCCTGAGCGCGGAAGCGCAGTGCATGATGAGAAAGATGCTGTCGCAGAAGGAATCCAATTATATTAGACTAAAACGAGCGAAAATGGACAAATCAATGTTCACGAAGATCAAGCCGATCGGCGTTGGTGCATTCGGCGAGGTCACCCTCGTGAGGAAACTCGACACCAATCAGTTTTATGCTATGAAGACTTTGCGTAAGGCCGACGTGCTGAATCGCAATCAGGTCGCTCACGTAAAGGCCGAGCGTGATATACTGGCAGAAGCCGATAACGAATGGGTTGTCAAGCTCTATTACTCATTCCAGGATAAGGATAATCTATATTTTGTAATGGATTACATACCTGGCGGAGACTTGATGTCGCTATTAATTAAACTCGGTATCTTCAAGGAGCCATTAGCGAGATTTTATATCGCCGAGCTCACGTGTGCAGTTGAAAGTGTTCACAAGATGGGATTTATTCATAGGGACATTAAACCGGACAACATTCTAATCGATCGCGACGGGCATATAAAATTGACTGACTTTGGCCTCTGCACGGGATTCCGTTGGACTCACAATTCTAAATATTACCAACAAAACGGTAAGCAATTTTCAACCATTTCTCTATATTTGATTTAGTTTTGTGAATATTACATTTAAAATAAAATCGAAGCGCATATATAAAAGTAATGCGCCTTTTTATACAATTCAAGGCCATGGTAAACAAGACTCAATGGATCCAGCTGACGATTGGAACAACGAATGTCAATGTATGCAGTTAAAACCGTTAGAACGTAGAAGACACAGGGAACATCAGAGATGTTTAGCGCATTCCCTGGTTGGGACTCCAAACTATATCGCGCCGGAGGTTCTACAGCGTACAGGATACACACAGTTATGTGATTGGTGGAGTGTAGGAGTAATTTTGTATGAAATGTTGGTTGGCTCTCCACCATTTCTTGCCAATACACCTGCTGAAACTCAATATAAGGTATATATATTATATAATTCTTATAATAATATCTAGTATTAATAATATACAGGATGATTCTAAATAAGTGCGAAAAATTTTAGGAAATGATTTTTTGTTGAAAAAATTAAGGGGGTCTTTTTCATATAAAAACATATACTTCTATATCCCTCCTCGAGGAGTTACACTCCTCCAAAGGAGGAGGTAAAAATTAGAATTTATTATAATTTTGTGTTATTTTTGTTCCATTTTTTCCAACATTTACTATAATTTTGTTTTGCTTGCTTTTTTTATTCTAAAATTCAACTTCTCGTAACTCGAAACCTATGTCATTTAGCACCGTGCTGTGCATAATGTATTTTTTTTTCTTAAAAACTTGGTTTTACGAAAAAAATAAAAGAAATAAAAAAGTTTCTAAAGGAGTCAAGCTTTCTAACGCATATTTTTAGATTATTGTTCCGGCTCGTTTAAAAGTTCTAATGAAAAATTGAATAAGGGTTGCTCGTTTGATCCCCTTATAACGATACGGAAGGATTTAAAAAATATTATTAAGTATCCTTTTTACTAGTGGAAAATGTCCACCAAATTTCATTTTTTTAACTTGTTCAAAATTTAAGAAAAAAATAACTTAATTTTCACTTCTTCCTTTGGAGGAGTGTAACTTCTCAAAGAGGGATATAGGAGTATATGTTTATATGAGAGACCCCCTTAATTTTTAACAAAGAATCATCTCCTAAAATTTCTCGCATTTATTTAGAATCATCCTGTTATGATGGAGAGAAAGAGAGAGACGGAGAGGGGGAGATTCGGTAATTATTTGTTTTAAGATGTCTCCAAAAAATTTAGTATTTAAATTATAAAATATTTAAAACACTAAAGGAATATTTCTTATATATATTATAAATCTTTATTTTTTTTATTTCTGTAGGTCATTAATTGGGAGACAACGCTTCATATACCGAAACAGGCAAATCTTTCGCCGGAAAGTATGGATTTAATCTTGAAACTCTGCGTTGGTGCCGATCGTCGTTTAGGTAAAAACGCAAACGAGGTTAAAAATCATCCGTTCTTCGCGAGTATCGACTTCGAGAAGGGATTACGGCGCCAAATGGCCCCTCACATACCTCGTATAGAATATCCAACTGACACAAGCAATTTCGATCCCGTGGATCCCGACAAACTGCGCAATTCTGAATCGTCAGACTCGAACAAATCGGACGAATTGTTGGATAATGGAAAGCCGTTTCATGGCTTTTTTGAGTTTACGTTCAGGCGCTTTTTTGATGATGGTGGTGGTCCCGCGTATCCTAGTCGAATCAGTTTGGACGACAATGACAATCAAGGTCCCGTCTACGTATGACATTAGGTTAAATTTATGATTTACAGATACCTTGCTGTCTGACGTTTCCCTATTTCGATACTTGTCCGTTGACGCATTTCTGTCTGTCATTTCACTGTCCAAGATTTGATCAAATTTTATCATACCTACATGATGATTTTCCATCTAATATCTTGTCTGTTTTCTGAACTTATAAATTCATGAGTCTGGTATCTACGAAATGTTCTTTTTCTTAAAGAATAATCTCGATTTCACTAATGATCACATACTAATTAATTACAATCCAAAGAAGTTTTAATATATTTCTATAATTTTTAAATTTTTCTTTATATATATATATATATATATATATAATATATAAGGAGACTTATTAAATAAAGTAATTCACATAATAGTAAGCATGTTTACAAGGTTTATAATATATATATATATATATATATATGTATATCCTTTCTTTCTTTTTTTTAACTTTATTAAGTACCAGATTCTTAAAAGAATAAATAATCGGAATCATATCAAGTAATCTTGTATTCATTTGTTTTTGAAATTTGTTTCTTATTTCAATAGAATGTTTTTCCATTTCAGTAATTATGTTGGTAAATTAATTTTTTACAAAGTTGTTAAAATTTTAATTACAAGTTAATCAAAGTGCTATCTAAATGTTTATGCAATTAAAAAAATTGACCATCCCAAAGCTGAAATAATTTTAATTAAAATTTGCACACATGTACATATCAAACTGAGATTGATATTAGATTTTTATTTCTTTCATATTTGAGATTTTTTCAAAAACAACTAACTTTTGGAAGACCGATATGTGGACATTATAAATAAATTTTAATCTTATTGATACTTAGTTTTAAAAATATAACTATGAAAGGAAATATATATATATATATATAATGTGTGTGGTAAAGCTCACAACACATGAATAATTTAAATTATAAAGATCTGACAAGCATGTATATTCTACGTCCAGACGTGTGCAGATGACAATCGTTGTAACGATTATATTGTAACATACACAATATACATTAGTGTTTATTAGAATATACCGGATGTCCTACGGAAATCTGATGAGTTATATCACCAAAATGGCTTGAAATATGAAAAGATATCAAATCGAATGGTTTTAACTGCTCTTACTTTATGCATCACTATTATTCTTTTATGTCCATATATTCTTTTATGTATGTAGCTGCAAAATGCAATTATGCTTTTTCTCAAATGAAAATCTATATTTTTTAAAACATGCGATCCAATTTTATATTTTCTATAAAAAGAGATATAATGTTTAAAAAAGTTATTAGTTTAAAAGATATCTTAATTTGAAATTTATTTGTATGTTTCAATACTTTCGTGTATTACTTGCTTTACTTATATTAGAAGAAATATTTGTATTGTCCATCATCACATTCTAAACAACGTTTCGTCTTTGTTTATAAAGTAGAGCATACATATGAGAGATGAGAGTGTTAAAATATACAAATAGTATTGTATCAGTAAAGTTCCATCAAGCTCTATAAAATCATGTCGTTCACGAATATCGAAAAAGTAAATTTATTATTTATATGCTAAATGCAATCAAAATTCTAACAATACAATAAGACTATATCAGGAGACGTATCGAGAGATAGAAAGCATTGTGTAGAAAGCAGCTTACACGAAATATATTTTGATATGTGGGAAAATATTTAAATATACTGTGATAGAAACAAAGTATCCAAAACATGAACTTTTAATCCTGAGATAGGGATAAATAAATCATGGTACTGCATCGTCCTTTGAAGAACATAAACGATAAATAAGCTTAAAGCTTCCCGACGATAGAAATGAAGCAGTGTACGTTATAGATAAACAAATAGCAGTAATTGGACACAACTGACATTTTTATCATACATAATGACACAATGATACTTTCATTCTATATACATATGGCCAAGTAGCCATGAGGTAGTGGAAGAGCAATAAAAAAAACCGTTAAAAATAATGAAAATTGGAGATTACAAGTATTAAGAATGTAGGTGCTAAAAGAATAAGAAAAAATTCGATTATACACATTCAGAAAATGTAATAGATTACTGCGTTAGATGGACAGTGAAACATAATGATATACTGTGAAAAGAAATGTTGATAGACAAATGTTAATGGGGAAACAGCAGACGACAATGACCAAACTTATGGACTTCATCAGTCTTGTCCATATCAAAATAATGAATCTTAATCATTTTTCTACGCTCAAAAATATATTTTTAAAAAGAATTTTTTATTAAATACGTATTGTGACTTTAGTATTACTAAAAGTTGCCTATCAGATAAATCTATATTTACAGATAAATCTATATTAAAATTGCAACAAAGTTATGAAATTTCCGTCTATCATAATATGTACAGGAAGGTTTGTACTTTTGACCAATTTTTATATTTTGTATCTTTTTTTGACAAATATTTTGTCTTTGATATTTTGTTTATAATCATACGTTAATCACTGAGACTAAAACTTGGATGATAAATTTTTTTATATATTTGGATTTTAATTTCTTTAATATATTTTTTTAGTTTTAAAAAAATATCAGAAACGAGGGCTGTACTTTTACTCTCTCCGATGTATGAAAATAAATGCAGCTGTTAATCAAAATTAAAAAAGAGCTATTTATATACAAAATATAATTAGTAAAAAAACTTTTAAATATACATTTTTAGCATCACTTTTAAAAACAAAAAATATTGAATAAAACACTTTTTAATTTAACGAGCGTAATTTAATTACATAAATTTATAGTAACTATAATAATTGTTTACATATTTTAACACTCTATATTTAAAAAATTAAAAATGAAATAAAATAAATACTATTAAATAAAAATATTTTTAAGAAAATAGACTATGCAAATTTTAAATTTATTATCTATTTAAATCAAATAAACATAGTGACTAGTCAATCATGAATATAGTGCATGAATATATTCTGTTTTCCTTTATTAGGGAAAAGTTTAAAAAAATAAACTCCTAAATATAAATTAAAAAAGCAAATTTGAAAATAGAATAAATATCTAAAAATACATCAGAATTAGATTATAAAAAAATAAAATAAGTCGATTGATAAACTATCAAAGAAATAGGATACTTAAATTTAAAAATAAAACAAAATAAGTAAAATAAATAGTTTCAACATTCAATAGTTCAACATTTAATAAAAAATCAATATCAAAAGATAAAGTAGAAAAAATAACATTTTAATAATTCTATTGTGTCTGATGATTAAAGCTACAACGTTTACTAATGGTCAATGGTTTATCAATTTCCCATTTCGTACATTTCCTAGAATGCATACTTAATAGTTTTATTAAATCAAATTTAAAGTGTATTGAATAGATAATATTTTATGAGGTAAAGAAATTTTAGGAAATTCTTTTTAAGGTGAAAATATTTTAAACATTTTCAACAGAAACACTTTTTGACTGATTTTTGAAATTACGCAGTTTCAAACATTTCTAAAAACAGAATTATAAACTAAAAATTTTTAACGATAGAAGAGATTTATTTTGACTCAACTGGCCAATATTTAATTTAAATTAATATATCGCGAATCGCGACATTTTTCGACCATGGGTTTTGGTCCTTTCTAAAGAGAGGGAAATTAATTTTAATGTAAAGAAATTGTTGCGATATATTAATTTAAATTAAATATTGGCCAGTTGAGTCGAAATAAATCTCTTCTGTCGTTTAATATTTACTGGCGAAGAATATCCCATCTCAAAAATTTTTAATTTTACAAATGTTCACTGAATTATTTTAAAATAGAGTGACTAAAAGGGTCCATGGGTCAAAAGTACACCTTTCTTAACATTCTTTTATAAACGTGCATATATTACATACGAAGACAATACTGTATTTTTACGAGAAAAATCGAAAAAAAAGTTATATACACAAGTTATATGCGCAAGTGTAAAGTATATTGAACAAAATGGACATTTCTCTAACGATATTTTACTCATGACACAAAATTATAATTTGATAATTTTTTGCAATTTTAATAAATAGTAGTATGCAATACCCAGTTAGAGAGAGCCAAGTCTGTCGAGAACAGATTTTGCAAAGTGCCTGCTATAAATTTTGTCGGCAGAAAGACTACAGATTTGACACAGGACCTGACATATACAATGCTGCTGGTAGAATGACGGCAGAAATCAAGCAGATCTTGACATATTTGTTACACAATTTGACTTAGATTGACAGCAGAAATACAATAGAATCTGCGTTCGACAGATTCTGTTCGGTTTCTGCTGCAAATCTGCTGTTAGATTTTGTTAGCAAGACCTGCTGGCAAAACATGAGCTTAATGCGGACACAGATGATACCGGATCTGTTGCATTTTTCTTATTGAATCTGCTGCCAATCTGCTGGCATACTGCAGACAGTTTGCTGACTGGGTATGTGGATATATAATCTCTACTATATTAATACTTCTGCAATAGGTTGAATTGTTAGTACCGTCACACACGTGATTGTTTTACATTCTACCAAACATGATCAGAGTACATAGATGTGAAGAGCAAAATGAGTTTATTTTCTTTTTCTTTTTGATGACGTATAATCATTATTTAATTTGGATATATATGGCGAACATAATATATTGACATGGACTAGAGAGATAGAAGAAAATGAAATGATTGATGGGTAGGCATTATATCGAAATATATATAGATATATCGGATTATACGATATATATTATCATAGAGCACGTTTATGAGAAAACAAATATTTTGCTTGCCATTTTCATTCGTTTGTATTAGTTATGTCATACGAAAGTACCCGGTTTAATACGTTTCTACAAATACTGTGATATTGAAGATAATTAGAAATATATGTGGCTTTTAAATATATCGGTCTTATTTAACATTGTCTTTTATCTCAAATTTTACGAAGAATTTTATAAATAATGATTATTATTAAACAATATATATATTACTTTATGTATAGATTTTCGAATGAATGTAATGTGTTCATCGCATATTTTAATGCAGCTTTTAATCGTCTTAAACATTTTCTAATACTATTTAAACCTAAGAGATACTATGAATTTATGTAGCACACTGTATACACTAAATATATTGTATACGTTTTAAAGACGTTTAATAGCTTTGATTTATCGCGTGTTTATCAATGTATCAATGTATCATGGAAACCGTATTAGCGGTAACAGTTACGTTGAATCAAAAATTTTGTCGCACAATAAGATCGCCGAGGCAAAATCAATGTAATAAAATAAAAATGAGTAACGACGCTTGACATAGTTACGTTTTCGTAACCCGGTACATCGTAGCTAAGTTGCCATCACTTGTAACTAATGTCCTTATCATAAGAGCCTTAACAATAGCAACAAAAAAGGAACTGATGTATAATATATATCGCTGTACGAACGAGTTTAATCATTATATATCAATATTGAAAATGAGTTCAGGATTAAACGCAATATTATTTTGTTCATATTTTTAATTACGAAATCGACAGATTTATGTTTTATGTAGCGACAATGACGTAACGTATAACAATAATTGAGTGCCTTTCTCTAAATGTGTCGTTCAAAATGCGTCTTGGCTTCAGCCGCCGTTTTCCAAATCGTCTTCCAACGTCGAGATTAAATTCAGATATGTCAGAATTCTCACAGTGAGTGCCTTACTAATTTGTGTCCTTAATATGAAGTCGTACTAAAGTACAATTGGCAGTATAGTGTATATGTGCAAAGAACTACCAGTGTCTAATTGAATTGTAGAGTATACTATTTAATGATCGTTACGGTATCTGTTTATTAAGAATGGAGAGAGAGCGAGAGAGAGAGAGAGAGAGAGAGAGAGAGAGAGAGAGAGAGAGAGAGAGAACAGTATACCATTTAAATTAATCATTTGTATGTATTATATATTTCAAAGTAAATGCTATATATTTATGTTTATTATTAGCTTTAATAATGCGTTGTCAACAAAGAATCTTTAATAGTTGTATTTTTCACCATAAGGAAAAACAAGAACGTATTCATTTAAGTGGCTGTTCTATATGCACGCTAAATATATATATATATATATACTTTCGCATCTATTCCTATAACATAATTAGTAGCGTCAGTGATAATCGCGCGCGACACCATTCTTGCATTGTGGCTAATTAGATACTTTATGGCGACTAGTCTTGCTACAACTAAAAGTAATACATACACGTACACTATATATACATGCCTCCGTATGTGCGTTACACGTACATATATACATACTCGCATATACATAATACACACATATACTAGATATCTAATTGCAACAAATGACTCGAAACAAGCAGTAGCATTACGATAAAAAAAGGAGAAGTCATTATTGCAGCTATTTAATACTTATTATGTGCTGCATAAAGAGTAAGAAGTGCCTCTTTATTTTTTTTTCTACTTGCAATTAAAATATGTTAAATGTCTGATACTCCGATTACGATTTTATCACTAAAATTGCTATAAAATGTATGAATTTAATGTGTGTAAAGATAACTGTAACATAAGTACTGACACAAAAACCTAGTAATCTCTCCTTTGTGTTTATTGTAAAAAATAAATATAGAAGTTTGTAAGATATTAGAGATAACCTATATACATATATATATATATATATATATATATATATATATATAAATTGTTATTATATGAAATATTTCAAACAATTATACAGATACCTGACCAGAGTGTGGTATTAATAAATTATGAACTTTTTAGCACATCTTTCACGTAATTTATTTTACATATATGCAATATTAATACCTATTGGTTGGAAATAAAAAATAAAAATCATCGACTGAAATATTATAATGTTTATCAGAGTATCCCGTAAAGACAACGCTTAAGGACAGATTTCTAAGGTTATTTTGAAATGAAAATCCTAATACCAAAATATCTCGAGACTAGTTTTTGAATTTTAAGCAAAGTTGAGTAGTATAACTAGTTAATTAATTAGAAGTTAAGTAATAAATTTAAAAAATTAATAATTTTTAATTTAACTTAATTTTTCAAATGAGTTAACTTTTAACTTCAACGAGTTATTTTTTAAAACACATTAATTTTAACTTATTAACTTTTTCTAAGTTAAATTTTTTTTAATTTCTGAACATTAATATCTTTTTCTCATTAGACAATTAGAAAATTAATAATTAAAATGATTGTAATGAGCGTGATGCTTTGGTAATACAAAACTACTTGCATTTCCCTCCAAAAAGAGAGGAAAAAAGAAAAGTTTATTTAAAAGCACTATTT
>NJRQ01001260.1:9996-21414 GCA_003063805.1 Aphaenogaster ashmeadi
GGCTGATGACGAGGGTAGGGAAGGAGGTGCCACGCGCGGCGAAATCAGGGAGACGGGAAATCACGCGGGGAACTCTGGCGCCGCCGTCGCTAGTGCTGGCTGCTGGTGCTGGCGCGTAGATTTATTTATTGCGCGCCGCTCGAAAAACATGCGTCCTCCTCGCGCTCTGCCGTCCTCCCGCCTCTCCCGCGACGTGTGCGTGTATGTGTGTGTGTCGTCCGCTCGGTCAGTTTAGTCGCGGTTGTGTGTGCGGATTCCCCCCCCTCTTCTATCTCTCTCACACTCTTCCCCACATTCTCCCTATGTACTCCTAAGCGCGCACTCGCTCGCGCGGGAGAGAAGTGATGCATAGAAAATCTCTTGGATGGTACGCGCGACGACACGTGTCTGTGTATTGGGGTGTAGACGTCGGTGGCGGCGACAGGACGAGGCGGTGGCGGAGGAGCAGGAGGAGGCGATACCTTCCACTGCGGACCTCGCTGCTGGCATACGAGGACGGGGGCCTGTGTTGGTAAACGGAGAGACACACATACGTACACGAGCGCACATTCAAATGCTCAGTATTCCGCCATCCGAAGTGACTCTGCTCATGCACTTAAAGAATAATTTCTCTCTGTATCGCCTTAGGCACGTCTAATAAAAGTTCTCCGTGGTCTCGTCGATATAACACATCGTTGGTCGTCTCAAAATCTTTCTTGCTGCTTGATTCTGTCGATTCAATTATCTTCTGTATTTCTGGATCGTCTGTTTGAGCTTGTCTCACCTGCGCTACTAGTGCGCTCTGAACTCCGCGTACTGCAAGGCATTCCACCGGGTTTCGACTCAAGGCATCCACGTGTCGCATGGCTGTACCTGGCCGATGCTCTTCTTTGTAGTCATATTCCTCAAGTTCTGGTGCCCAGTGAGCTACCTTCAGACAGATATCCTTCTTTGACATGGTCTGCATAAATGCTCGACAATCAGTTACGATCCGGAAAGGGACTCCTGTTAAGTATATTCGAAATTTGCGCAGAGCTTTGATCACCGCTAGGACTTCTAGTTCGTAGCTGCTGTACCTCTCTTCAACTTCGGTGGTCTTCTAGCTGGCGAAGTAGATCGGATGGAGCTCGCTGTCTTCGCTGTTTCTCTGCATTAAGATAGCTCCAAGACCGTACTTCGAGGCATCTGTATGTAGCTCTAGCTCGGCACCTACTTTGTACAATTTCAATACGGGATCGCCTGTTAGAGCTGCTTTTAACTGTTCAAATGCCCGTTCCTGCTCGGTTGCAAACACAAACCTTGCTTCCTTCTTTAGTAATTGCGACAATGGTCGTGCCACTCGGGCATACTGGGGTATGAACTTCCTGAAGTACCCCGTTAATCCTAAAAAACTTTGTACTGCTTTATGCGATGTAGGCTTAGGAAATCGTGCGACCGCTGCTATCTTTCTCTCGGATGCTCTCTTACTGTCCCTGCTTCGACAATGTGTCCCAGATATTCAATGCGTCGCACCAGCAGATTGCACTTGCTCCAATTTATTCGTAACCCGTAGTCACGCGCCGTATTCAAGACCATCTCTAGTTTGCTCAGACATTCTTCCTCGGTCTTCGCTGGAACGATAAAATCGTCAAAATATATCGATACTATCTTTTTTCTTGCTAACTCTCGGAATATTGCTCTAACATGTCGTTGAAATACTGCTGATGAATTACCCATTCCCATCGGGACTACTAAGAACTCGAACTGCCCGTCTGGCGTTACGAATGCAGTATATTTGGTACTCTCTTCTTCTATCGGCACATGGAAATAACCATACTCTATATCCACAGTGCAGTAAACTTCATCTTCCGCTAAGCTGTCCAGTTGATCTTCTACCAGTGGTGTTGGCAATCGTTCTCTTACTATGATGCGGTTTATTTTCCGATAGTCGATGCATATTCTCATTTTTTCCGTTCTTCTTTTCCACCAATACAATGGGACTGGCGTATTCGGAGCTGCTGGGACGGATTATGCCCTTCTTAATCCAATCGTCGAAGGTCTCACGTACCTTCTTTCGTTGCTCTGCTGATAATCTACGAGGATTCTGATAGATAGGCGTCTCGTCTTTGAGTATCAAACGCATCTTAACGCCGCTATCTTTTATCTTCTCCGGACGATAATTTTCCACCAATCTTCGTGCACGCTCTCGGATAATTGGATCTTCTACGTGATCGAGTGAAACCTTCTGACTCTTCGCTTCTTCCTTGTTGTCTTCTTGTACATTGATACATAATACTTCTGCTCAATTACTTTCTTCCGTTGCTGTCGTCATCGTCTTTTCTTCATCGTCGTCGAGTTCCTTCACAACAGCCTGTCGCCTTTTTATACGTATCTCAGCCAGATCAGATAATTCGCCGCCTATGATAAAATCATGTCCAGTATAGTGATCCGGTACTATGTCAATGTCCAAACTAAGCTGCATCCCATCAATGGATACGTCGGCTGTAAATTTTCCTAATGTGTTACGATT
Organism: Aphaenogaster ashmeadi; assembly: GCA_003063805.1. Lineage (NCBI taxonomy): Eukaryota > Metazoa > Arthropoda > Insecta > Hymenoptera > Formicidae > Aphaenogaster > Aphaenogaster ashmeadi. Next base: position 12,485 of record NJRQ01001260.1, read on the forward strand.
AGCTGCCCCTATTCCATCGAACTTCGTAGTCTCAGGTCTAATTGGAGGAGCACCAAGCTGCACGTACAAACTGGATCGCACCAGGTGTAGATCACTACCAGGGTCGATTATGGCTGTGACCTTCTTTCCTAAAATTTCTACTTCTTTATATGTTTTCTTATCGCCGCGGGATCGAAGCGCATCTACTCTTACTGGAGTGGAACTTTTACTTACAGTGTTCGCTCCTTTAGTGCATTTCGCAGCAATGTGCCCGTACTCGCCACACGAAAAGCATTTAGATCCCTTGGCTTTATTGGGACACTCCTTACCCAAATGTCTCGTCTCGCCGCAGTTGAAACAGCGCCTACCAACTGTGGTCGTCGCTGTCTGACCTATATTATTTGAGGGTTTCTTTTTACCTTGCATATGTGATTGTTGCTTCGCCTTAGCTCGATTATTCCTTTGTATCTCGTACCGTGCTAACCTCTGTCGTAATTCCTTGATCGTCGTCGCGCTATATAAAATAGTTTTGTTGGCTTCTTCGTCATTAATACCGTCTATTATGTATTGAATTTTTGCTTCGATTTCAATGTCTGCGTGACTGGCGAGCTCCAGCACACGATACACATATTCTTGGTATGATTCGTCTGACTACTTGGATATCGCACTCAAGTCTTTGTACACTTGCCGACTGTTCAGTGTTTTGCCGAATTCCTTAGTTAATGCCCTCTTAAATGCGCTGTACGTTTGCACCTGAACCTCAAAATTCACGAAAAGTTTGGCTGAACCTTTCAATAACCTCTTCGCATAAATAATCTTCTGCACGTCGGTCCATCGGCACAGATCGGCAGTCTCCTCGAATGACGTAAACCATCTTTGCACATTCTGCGTGCCGTCACCACTGAAAGGTATCAGTGCGTCTTCGACGTCTTTGTATGTCAACACAAGCTGTCCCGTCCTCGCACCGCGGGTGTTAAGCTCGCGCTCTTCTTCGTAGTCTGCTCGGTCGTGGCTAGATGGCGGTACCGCTCTTCGGCGCGCAGTCGCCATGTTTAATTCTTGATCGCAAAGCTCAACGATGGTATCATCATGGCCGCTCCGGAAATCCTCTTCGTCTTTGCTATCGCCATCTCCGTCCTCATCGTCGCTATCGTCCTGTCGCGTGGCCGCTCGCAATCTCTCGCGTAGCGTCGCTTTCACTCCCGACACGGGCAATTTCAATTGGCGTAACCTCTGTACGAGCTGGTCCTTTGATAATGCGTCGATATCGATCACGTTCCTCGTCGTAACGTCTTCACTCACGAGATCGTCCGTCACTCGATTCGCTTCGTTCGCCGTCTTGCGAACTTTCTCACGCGCGCCCGTCTTGCTGCCCGTCGTTGGCAGATCGAGTCGCTCTAACTTCTTCGTGAGTCCTTCCGTCGTCGATGCGTCTCCCGTCGCGGAGGCCATCTTTCCTCGTCGTGCCGGCGTAATATTACCGCGCGCAATATCACTGCCGATGTAGCTCGCCGTCGGATCGGCTTATCCGACGCTCGCCGTCGTCGCCACCGTACTCGCAAACGTCGTATGCTTTCTTCGCGCCCGACGAACCGAACCGCCTATTCGACCCGACCGGATATACGCCTCGTGCGTCGCGACTTTGTCTTTCGCCAATTCCTCACTCGCGATATCACCGTGATTCTGACCGTTTCGCGAGATCCTGATGCTTCGTGGTGATCCCGGACGAGCCCCCAATTGTGGGATCCACGGGGAGGATCGATCAAACAAACGGGTACAGGAATCTTGGTAATAATAGAGGACTTTATTTGTCTCGTTACAACGACGTCCGTCTCCGCCAACTCTACTCTTTCTTACTCTACTCCGTCTCCTCGCTAAGCGCTTTCTCCCTTGTCTAAAAGAGGGCGCTCTCGTTCACCGTCCCACATATACGGAACAGATATTCGCAGATATTGCCTATAACTAAGATATTTACAATGGCTTCCTATGCTAATACTCGGACGGACGGTAATCGCGCGAATGGACAAACGGTCGGTGACACGAATACGCGATATCTATAAGTGACGCGGTATCTACAATGTGTGGCGCGGGCCGGTAGCTCGAGCGCGAGGCGTACACGCGGTTTCGCGGGTAGCCCGAATTCACGGTGCTATCTGCCCGGTGCAGTTTCCTACCCTCCCTTTTCCCGGTGCAAGCAACACAGAACAGTGGCGACTGTCGACAACTGTCGACGGAGACCGAGAAGTGAACTCGACCCCCTTTTCCTTGTTTCGGGCACCGAAGGATGGGCAGTAAGCAGCACGGTTGTCGAGAACGTCAGCGGAGATAGAGCGAGCTCTACCTCCCCGTGTCTCACCGGACTTGCCAATGGATGCGATGTTTCGACTGCCCGACTGCCGAGAATCGTTCGACGGAGGCAGCGTGCTCGCTACCCCGTTTTCTCGTCGGATCTGTTTAAGAGTGAGTGGAGTTCGAAGAAGCTGCCGAGAATCGTTCGGCGGGGACAGAATACTTTTTACCTCCTTTTCTCGCTTCGTTCGATTATCAAGATGCAGTCTAGCGCGGTTTGTGGCACAGCGGATAATCGGTAGCTGGCTCACATAGGAGTGATAGGACTCGCCGGACCCGACTCGGAGTTAGTCGGGCCCATGTAGAAGTGATTTGTTAGTAACAAATTCTGGGTTTATATACCCCGAATTTCGGCGCTCGGATATACTCGGTACGGCTTCGTGCGGCTCCGCCGATCGGCGGCTCGGTCGCTCGGGAGTCCAGCGGTGAACCGGTACGGTGCGGTTTCCCGGCGGCGACGACGCGATCGGCGGCGTTCAGCGTCGGCCGAAGATATCCGAACGGCGAGTATCTATGCGAGCGCGTATCGTCGGCGCATAGCGCCCTTTCTTCGGTGGGTGTATGCCGCGTAACATGGCGCTTCGTTACAAATGTTCAAAAGTAGTTAGCATTTTATTGTTATTGAATATCTTTATTATGAACTAAATCATAATTACATTTTTAAAAACGAAGTGACCCAAATAGCCCCTCGTCCGACTCAAATAGTTTCACTGTTTTAATAAATCACAAACTTGATGCATTGTCATATAATTATTTTTAAAATAAGAACTATTAATAATGGTTCTATGATAATTAGCAGGTGTTTTAACAAAAGTATAAGGAGTATATGAAAATTGCTTTCAAGATTTTTAGATCTCTTCAAAATTTTTTTTTCGATTTTGTTTTTTAACTGACTCACACAAATAGCCCCACCTTACTCTTAAATTGAAGAATTAAAAAAAATACTTTTTAGATATCCTTTGCTATGTAGCAATATATTCGTTATGAGAAACAGCTGTCACATTTGATATTTTTTTAGATTTATAAATTTACATTGCTGATTTCTTACATAAATTCTCTCTTATAATAAAGAAGATTGCATCACTAAATCGGTCGATATCTTTTCATATAATAAAATTGTGTGGGAGGGCAGGCATCGGTATGATCTGCTCCCGTGTGCGAATAAAGCGAAATTTTCTAATGCTCGAAGGAACGTAATAAAGCGAATAAAGCGATAGAAAGCAAAGCGACTAACCTCACGGTACATGCGTCGGGGTCCAATTAAATATGCGATTTCCCCTTGTGTGCATGCAATGGTAGGCTGTGTGCGTATGTGTGTGGTCGTGTGCCACAAGTTGTCGATAGCACTACCCGAACAGGGATGGGCATTATTTGAGAAATATTTGAAATAAAAGCATTTAAAATGCCTATTTAAAATGGAAAAAGCATTTAAAATGCCTATTTAAAATAGGCATTTTACATTTTATAACTGCTTTTAAAATGGAAATTTAAAATGGAAAAAGCATTTAAATTGCCTATTTAAAATAGGTATTTACATTTTATAAATGCTTTTATTTCAAATATTTCTCAAATAATGCCCATCCCTGTACCCGAAGATGTTGTCGGTAGCACTACCCGTAGATGAGTGTCGCATGCTTTTCCGCAATCCACCGAGAAAGTAAGCACGCGGCCAGTACATGCTCAAATTTGGTTATTGCGGGAACTCAGCGATAGCAGCACCGATCAGTGAGTCATTGATTCGATGGTTCTCGATCGATAATGCTAACGCGATCCACCGACGTTTCACTATTACTATACAAATACTATACTCTACAAGCCATGCTAGGCAATATATTATTTTGAATCAACTACAAAACAATGCATGTATCAATATCCAGCAAAAGAGAAGAAAAATAAAACAAACGACAACTAAATTATATTTACAACGCGATGCACTAAACACCGCCCACCAAAATACTCTATATTTTCTTTTAGTGGTCATCCTCTGGGGAGCTGTCCGTGGGTAACGGGCACAGTTTCACCAGAGGACGAGTGAGAGAGCCGTCCGCGGTTCTCACCGTCGCGACCCGCGAAATGCCATCTCGGTGTAACTTGACTATGCGCCCTCGTCTCCATTCTAACGGCGGAGCGTTTTCATTTTTCAACAGAACTAACGAACTTTCCCGCAGTGGCTCAGACCGATTTAACCATTTTGGGCGTTGCTGCAGGGTATGTAGATATTCGGCGTGCCAACGCTTGCAAAACCCCTGATGCATATGCTGCACCAGCTGCCACCGATCCAGTCGGTTCATCGGCACAAGCTCTAGTTCCGGATAGGGAAGGGTAACAAGTGGTTCCAAGGTAATGAAATGACCAGGCGAAAGAACCTCAAGATCATTCGGGTCCGAGCTAGTTGGACAGAGAGGTCTCGAATTCAAGACTGCTTCGATTTGGGCCAGAACTGTACTAAACTCTTCGACAGTGAAAATCTGAGTTCCTACGACACGTTTGAGATGAGTTTTCACCGATTTTACCCCCGATTCCCACAGACCCCCGAAATGAGGCGCTGAGGGAGGGTTAAATGACCATTTGATTTGCGCTTGTTCTGAAGCGGCCTGCGCACAGCTGATGAGCTCTCGGTGAGCTCCTACGAAAGGGTGTAGCAGGATTTCCTATATGAAAAGTGCCCCCAAACCAAATTGAACTTGCTATACGTCTATTGTTAGGCCTCTATGAAAAAACAATTTTCACCAAGTTTTAATCCGCTACCCTTACTATTGCGATAATGGCAAGCAAAAACATGAATTTTAATCATGATTTTTTTTCTTTCTTTCTAATCCACGAAAAATTATGATAAAAATCAAGTATCTTCCAGTCATCAAGAAACATACCTGGAAATTTTTAGAGATTTTTAGGATGCAAATTCAAATTTTAAAAAATTCAAGAAGTTTAAAATTGCTAATTTTTATATGAAATTTTCAAGTGACTAACTTTATATTTTTTCTGTTATAACACCTTTCCAACATTATTCATCTAAAATTTTTTCAGATTTTTTGGAAATAAGCGTCAATGTTAAAAAATTAAAAATATGATTTTTCAAGTTTTTGCATAGAAGAGTAACTTAATTATTTAATCCATGTACTTTCTAATATGTTCTATTTTATATGCATAATAATTAATTATTAAATAACTTGAATTTTGATTTATATAAAAAGTTATTTTGTTATATATAGATTATAAACGAAAACAAAATGGAAGCTGATTTAACTTAGTTTGTTATGTTACAAGATTGCACATTTCTCGCTTTCGTAAAACATGCTTTAAAATTTTTAATTATTCGTTCTATTGACACCACACTGCGTGGGAGTCGAGTGTATTAGAGAGGGGTTGGCAGTACTGCCTCGTAGAAGTAGTACGGCGCCAAACTCGGGACAGCGTCCGTGCGCTCGAACTTTATATACGATTATTTTGCGTTCTTCTCAATAAACCTATCTCGTGAGTGTTATCCCAACTTTGTGCCTAAGCTTGTTCCATCCACAACCCATCAATATCCTACACTTCTTTTTGCTTTCTCTGTACTTGCACTAGTGCTGTTCTCAATATTTTACGCGTATATTTTATATGTAGTATAGAAATAAAAAGTTGTTAAAAATAGTTTGTTAGAACTAATAAGTTATTAAAAATATTTTAATTAAATATGGGATATGGGATGTCCCTACCAGTGAACTAAGTTTGTATTGGCATAACAAACATTAATCAGTATCACTTATTTTCAGGAATACTTTAAGTATGTTGAGTAGTGAAAAAGAAATAGTTGAGAAGAAAATGATGAACACTAAATGCGTTAATTGTGGCATATTGCTTCGAAATTCGTCTGGTCAGAAAAAAAAGATAAATACCGAACTTGAAGCAGAGGAATTCTCAAAGATTTTGGATACAGTGGTAGTCATTGACAATATATTGTGCAATAAGTGCCGCATGGTGATCTACAGAAAGAACGCGGAAGAGCATAAAGCAATAGCAGACATTTCTCATGCTCAGCAGAGTCAAGAACTTTTGCAACATGAAGAATATTCACAGGAAAAGTCTTCATCTCAATCTACTAATCTATCTTATTCATCAACAGAAGATCTGCCATTTGTTGTTAAAATAACAGAGCCCAATCCAGTAGAGATCAAACGCATTGAAATGCCAAAGGGTTATTTCAAGTCATAAGTACTGCTTTGTTTGTGGATCTACCAAGAACATTTTAAACGTACCATTTGAAGCTCGTAAACAGATATTTCTTAAGAGAAGATTGTATGTCCCTAAAAGAAATCGGTGCTGCCCTAGTCATATAATAAAGAAACGCCTGTTTGAAGAAGATATACTGAATCTGCGCGTACATTCCAACAGCAGTATCATTGAAGTTGACGAACTGAGAAATTATTTAGAATATCTCGCGATTAACAGCGAATCCACTATTAAAGACAAAGTAGGCGACTTTACTCTCTCAGAGGAAAAACTTAAAGTATTCACAGGATTGACTTGGGAAAATCTTATACAACTCCGTGAAATGATGATTTCAATAAATTGTTCCAAATACCGAGATGTCAATCAAGCTATTGTTGTTTTTTTATTTAAATTGCGCACTGGCAATTCAAATAACATGATTGCCGCCATTCTTGGAATAGAATATGAGCAGCAAGTGTCAAATTTCTGTGCATCAGTTATGAACTCCTTTGAAAAAGACATATTGCCTTCTCATTTCGGATTCGCAGCTCTTTCTCGAGAAATCCTCATAGAAAATTAAACATCTGTTGTTGCTAAAAAATTATATAATATTACTGATCAATTAGCATTGATTTTCGATGGTACATATATTCGCCATGGGAAAAGCTTTAATAACGAATATCAAAGAAAATCATACTCTGGTCAAAAAAAGGTACCTTTATGTACACCCTTCACGATTTGCACAACAAATGGCTATGTGGTTAAAATACTTGGGCCCTTTCATGCAAATCAAAATGATGCAGAGATAATAAAAATTATCATGCAAGATCCAATTGGCCTGCGAAATCTTATGCAGGAAGGAGACATTTGTATCGTCGACCGAGGCTTTCGAGATGCAAAAGATTATTTAAAAGAAAGTGGTTATACGGTACTTATGCCTGCGTTTAAAGGAAAGCGCAGTCAACTGACAACTGCTGAATCTAACGACTCTCGCCGTGTAACAAAAGTTCGTTGGGTTGTTGAGGCAATTCATGGCATAATAGGACAGAAATATAAACTGCTTCACCACCAGTTGGATAATAAGTACCTTCCTAAAGTACGCTTATTATGTAGCTTGTTTTTTAAATAACACTTTTGGAAAGCGCTTAAATTCCGATTTAAATCTTTGCGATGAAATACTAACGCACATGACAATACAGCAAAGTACAGAAAATACCTTGGCATCGGAAGTTGAGGACCAACGATGGAGTAGACGGAAGCTTCCGTTCCAACAATTATCATCTGCAGACCTCCTTGATTTTCCCGAAATGACCAAGAACGATCTCAAAATTCTGTTTACTGGATCCTACCAATTGTCCCAAGCAATATCGTACTTGGCAGAAATGATAGACGATGATAACAACATTAATCTCCATTACGTCAAACAGAAAAGTAACATAATTAAAGTCAAAGTCAGATCGCGACATATTAATAGCAAGACTTATAAGTGTTACATTGATTACATTCCAAATTCGATTGGATACTCTGGAGTGAAACGTTATTATTGTGAGTGTGCTAATGGTAATCGTACTGTCGGGTGTTGTTCACACGTATTGTATACATGTTCACTGCAGTAATTTACTACTTGTCTCATGCTCGATATCTCGCAAAAATTATAAGACCTGCAGAGATATTAAGTAGAATTTTTTGCGTCGAAAATGTGAATCCCGTGATCAATGACGATAGCGAAGAAGATTGAGTATATCATGTTATTATATAATATCTTAATATTTTTGCCACAATGTATAAAAAGTTAATAAAAGTAATACACATATAAAATCAATTGTATATCCATTCCTTATTTTGTAAATAATGCGATGTATTTTAAGGTTAAACCAATTTTACTTTTTCACATAACACATCTTGAATTTTAAATAGTCCAAGCGCAAAACAAAAAGATTAAGCCCTTTTTTATTATTAATATTATGTATAACTTAAGCTTTAAATCTTAAGCCTTGATCACTGATCAGTGAAATATTAAATTAATTTTGAAAAGTGATGGTTAGTCGGAACGTTGAATGAAACACCAAAATTACCTAATGTTTAACAGAAATATCGTTGATAAATCATCTCGAAAGCGAGAAACGTGCGTCTTGTAACACAACAAACTAAGTTAAATCAGCTTCCATTTTGTTTTCGTTTTATAATCTATATATAACTAAATAACTTTTTATATAAATCAAAATTCAAGTTATTTAATAATTAATTATTATGCATAAAAAATAGAACATATTAGAAAGTACATGGATTAAATAATTAAGTTACTCTTCTATGCAAAAACTTGAAAAATAGTATTTTTTATTTTTTAACATTGACGCTTATTTCCAAAAAATCTGAAAAAATTCAAGATGAATAATGTTGGAAAGGTGTTA